>WEIV01009760.1:170361-278990 GCA_013390005.1 Calyptomena viridis
CCGGAGGGGCTGGGTTGGGAGGAGGAGGAGGAGGGGAAGGGGAAGAGGAGGAGGGGGAGTCGGTGTGTGGTGCACGCCGCGCTCCCAGCACAAAAGCCCAGGGAAAGAAACTCTTGGAAAGCTGGGAGCGAGCGGTGGGGCCGGGCAGGAGCAGGTCGAACCGTCCCTGGCTGTTCGTCTCTACTGGATACATTTTGCAACTGCGAAGGAATTAAATCCGATTTTCTTTTTTCTTTTTTTTTTTTCTCTCCCCTCCTACCCCCAGGATTTTTTTCTTCTTTTTTTCTTTTTGAGAGCGAGAGGGAGGGCAGAGCCGCGCTTCTCCCCCCTCTTTTCACGCGCTCGATCTTTTTATTTTTATTTTTGTTTCCCTTGGGGATAGAGGTGCACTCGAGGAAGAAAAAAAAAGTAAAGGACTATGTTTGCTTCGTGGCTGACTTTCGCCGTGCTCTGGGGAACTTTCTGTGCAGGTAAGAGCCTTTCGGCATGTTTACCTCCCGCTCGGGCTCTCGGTCGCGTCTCCAAATGCAGAATTGAATGGGCCGTGTGGTTATTTGTAGCCACTCTCCAACACCCTACAAAGCAAAGCAGAGCACCCGAGCTGGGGAATCCCCTCACCGCTGCCATTTGATTAATTTCCATTATTATTATTTTTATTTTGCTTTTCGTCGCCTCGCCCTCCCTCTCCGTTTTCTCCCTGCTCGCAGGACGAGCCTTCCCGTGCTGCTTTTTGTTCCCTCCAGGCAGCCTGTGGGAATTCATGGCAATGTAAACACGGCGCGATCTCGAGGAAACTTTGCAAAAATGGGCATTTACTTCTGGGCGGGGGTGTGGGGGCGAAGCCGAGGAGGTTGAGGGAGGGGGTAGAAGTTGGGAGCAGCTGGAGGAGACCTGGGGGTCGCTCTGGAATGGTGCGGGGTCTCTCAGGTAGTGGCCATGTGTGCGCCCCGCTCCTGCCGGGCTGCGGTTGTGTAACCCGGGAGGGGTGTGAGGGACTCCCCCCTCCGCCCCCAGAGGACCCCCCGGTTCCCCATCAGCTCCCCGGAACACCGCGGTCCCCACGGAACGAGTCGTTTCTGGCTGGCTGGCACAGTGGGGAGCTGGGAGAAAGTTGGGGAAAAAGGGGGTGTGCGGAGCAGGAGGTGCCTGGGGGAGCATCCCTCGGGAGGAGGTTTCTGTAGCGGAGGAGGGTATTTATTTTGTATGTTCTTCGTCCGGTTTATTTTACGGACCTGAGCTGGCCCCCAAACTTCATCTCCAACCTGCGGGGTGCGCGTTGTGCCGAGGGACACGGGTGGAAGTTCTCCCAAAGCCCGGGGATGGCCCGGGGAGCAGGAGACCCGGGGACCCGGGCAGCGCTGCGGGAGGCGAGGAGGGGTGTTCGTGGGGTCCCTCATCTCGCAGCCCTCAAGGTGGGGCGGGAGGGGTCAGACCCCCTGTGCTCCCCCAGTACTGAAAACGCGGGCATGCTGGAAATCCCCGCGCTCCCCGCTTTCCCTCTTTTTATTTTTGGTTATAGTATAATTATTATTTTACCTATTCCTTTTTATTATCGCTGCATATTCCTCAGGAGAAACCGGGGCGGCAGCAATTTTCCCCCCTCCCTCGCCTGGTCACCACGACCCCCCCGCGCTGAGCCCGCAGCCCCCCGCCTCGGCGCTGGGCAGTGACTTGTTACGTTCCCTCCATCCTTCAGCCCGGGGGACGGGGGGGCACTGGAGGGGGACGGGGACGAGGAGGGTCTGGTTTTGCCCGGGGGTTCCCGGGGGCAGGGTGCGGGAGGCAGCNCGGGGCGCGGAGCGAGGGGAGCGGGCGCGGAGCCGGCCCCGGGGCGCTCCTGCAGCCGGGCTTCCTTTGTTCCGAGTGCCCATTAAATATGCGCTGCCACCGCCTGCCTCTGCCATTACCGACAGTGCCAGCGCTTCATTATTTTTTAAGTCACACCGAAAGTGTGTGTGAGTGGCAATAAAAAGGGAGCGGACAATAAAAATAAAAAAAATAATAATGAATGCGTTAGTGAGCGAAGACAGCTCGGGCTTCTTTATCTGATGGCTGGGACACTTGTACGCAGCTTTGTTTCCATGTGTTGGGAAGGGGGTTGTGCGGGTTTGTATTTACATAGCAGTGCTGAGGAGAGCAGGTATTTTGGAAGGAGCAGGCGGTGGGGGGGTGTGTGAGCCAGCAACATTCCTGGTGCTCGGCGTTGCTATCATCTCAACAGCTCTCCTGGCTGGAAAATTCTATTATGTGCATAAAGGAGATTTATGGTCATTGTATTTCTTTCCATATATCTTGGAATCCTTTTATCTTGGGTGATTCAATAAAAGAGATGGCTTCCGGATTTTTTGGTTTTGTTTTGGATATGGCGTTGGGTTTTTGTTTGGTTTGGGTTTGGTTTTTAACCTGATCCTATAGCTCTGCATATAGTGGTTGAAATCTAAGTGAAAATTGCTTTAAGAAAAATGAACCCTGAAAGCTTCTTAAATATATCATGTTATGAAAAGGATAATCTGATAGGACATACCTATGCTGACTTTTTCTCCCCCCTAAAAATACAATAAGAAACTCCAGAAAATGAATTTAATTCTGTTTATTTGGGAAGATCCTCTTGAATCATTAAATCAGTGCATTAGCAATTCTGTAAATCCCTCCCTCTCTTTTAAAGCCTTTCTGTCTTTCTCCTGATATTTATGAGTATTTACCAACGTGATCTTTATTGTCCAGTTTTTCCTAAAGCTGTTCTGTCAGGAAAAAAAAAAAAAAAGAAGAAAAGAAAAAAAAAGAAGGAAACAAGCTCGGATGCACGAAGTTGGAATGTGTTGTTGGGATTCAGAGCACTGGGCTTTGCTTGAAGTATGTCTTTTGTGTGTGTACATGTCAGGGCTGTGTGAAAGTGGTGGGCTTTTCGAAAATCGCTTGACCTCCATTGTTGATGCTTCTCATCACTACCTTGGCTGGCTGTAACAAAGCAAGCATGGGCTGCTGTTCTCTTAAAAAAAAAAAAAAATGTTATGCTTAATTTTTTTGAATACTGAGAATTCATTGAGAAAAACATTATGTTCATTTTTAGCCCTTTGTTTGCAAATTCTCTGCAGCCCAAATGTTCAGAAATCATGTTTTAATTGATGAGATTGAGAAAATACAGAAGGTGTAAAAGGAGTTGTCTTGTGGAATGCATTGCTAATGTGTTTTCCGAGCCATTACATTACTTTTATTTTGGTGCAAGTTTAAGTAATGCTATGCAGCAGTGAACTGTGCTGCAAATGGATCTGGTCTCCTCTTTCACTGTCTTCTATTTATCCTCTTGTGCTTGAGAAAGAGAATAAAACTGGCTTCATTAGCTTGCTAATTAAACACAATGAAGTGCGTGGCCCAAGGTTAATGGCAATGGCCTTTAAAAACACAAAACTCTTGAACAGGTGTTTGGGATATATATTTTTTTAATCTGCCATCAAATCTAGATAATTATACCACTGAGATAACCACTGTCAGAGTTCTGTGGAGAAGAAAATACTATGTTAGAGACACCAGTGAGCAGTGTATTATTTTTAGTGGCATTATTTATAAACACCTCTCCAGGTCCTGCACAGCCTGTGGTTTAACTCCCCTCTTCTCCCCCCTCTCCATTTCGAAGCATCTTTTGCACCTTCCCTTTGATTTTGTGCATTAGGCTGGGTTAAAAATTCCATATCCCAGACCAGAGTAAGGGTCTAACCTGAGCCTGGGGAGTTAACTAAAGTATGTACACGCTGAAATTTCTGCCATTTCTTGTGCCTTTGAGCAGCCCATCCAGGCTGTGAGGCTCCTGCTCCCACGATGTGATAGGAAGAAGCAGCCAATTAAAGTGGAGGGCTCACACTCCCCGTGTTGGAGCTTTCACCAGCCTCCTGTCCACTCTGCTCTCCATCAGCTAAAACACGCTTGTCAGGTTTTTTGTGCTTTACATGATGCAACAGTTGTGGACCTCCCCTGCTGACTCTGAATAGATGGTAGAGAAGAAAGAAACAGGCCAGCCTCACTCTTTTTGCCTTCCCTTTTTTTTTTTGTTGTTGTGTGGTTTTGTGTGTGTGTGTGTGTGGGTTTTTTGTTTTGTTTTGTTTTCCTTCTCTTCTCTCCCTCCCACCACTTTCCCCCATCCCCACATATGCACTCCTTGCTTTGCAGATCAGCCTAGAAGGATTTCCTTAGTTCTCCAGTTCTGGGAAGCAGGAGCAGTGTATAGGTTGAGATGGAAGAAGGGCATCTTTTAGAATGACCAGCCCAGGAATCCTGCTGTGATTTGCATCATTCCTGTCCATGGAGTGGGTCCTTCTGCAGAAGTGTTGCAGGTGTAAAGGGAACCAAGGGATATTTATCTATTTGTCAAGAGCAAAGGAGTTGGATGGCAGAGGTGGTTTGAGGTTGGGCATCTGTCAAAGGTGTGCTTGTGTTCTCTGCCCACTTGGTGCCTATTCCTGGAAAACCATGACACCTTTAGAATAAGTAGAAGTCAAAGTTACCCTGTGTTTGGGGCCTTGTAGTAGAAGGTGCTTTGGCAGTCATATTTCAGGACCTGCTTTTAGAAGCATTTCTAAAATTTAGTGTGAAGAGTAGTTGACCTTGTGGAGCTGCACTAGAATAGTCAGAATTAAATGGGATTTTAGGAATGCTGGATAAAAGCCTCATAATATAACACCTTTCTACCATACACATGCAGGACAGTAACCTTAAAAGTTGTGAAAGTGACTTGATAACCCCTTGCTTCTGGCTGTTCCATGGCCAAGGCACATGGAACAGCTGGATGCCCCTTCTCCAGGGAGTACCACACCCAGTGCCAGGCATGGCCTCTCCAAATGGTGCCTCCTGTCCAAATTTGTGTGTCCAGCCCTGTCAGCTGGCACTGGAGAAGCATTGCTGAAATTTGGGAAGGGTGAAAGTAGGGAGCAGAACCTGGTAGAGTTCAGTGGTGATCTAGACCCAAGTAAAAGCCCTGATGGGGTCTTACCCTCAGCTTCGGCAACTGGAGAACTGCTTATGTGCTGAGAAAGTCTTGTGAGGGCTGCTTGGGAAGTCAGGATTGGGTGTTACCCACTGCAGAATTGGCATTCTCATGCTGCTGGACTGGAGGAGTGGTAAAGGCATGAGGCAGCATTTTCCAGGTTCCTTGGTCAGCTGCAGGCAGGGGTGTGGGCAGTGAGGTGCTGTACCTTGGCACTACTGCAGCTCCCAGGCTCCAGCACTCTCCCTGTAACAAAACGTTGTGGGAAGTTGGGAAATGGGAACTGCAGAGTGTAATCTCTGCTTTAAAGAGGTGTTGTCTTTCTCTTTTATCCCTCCTTGGCCTTTGATTTTAAAACTAGCAGGGGAGTGTGATTTTCCTGCCTGGCCAATAGCAGTGCCTGGATCTGAATTATTCAGTGTAGCACTTGGCATTCTGCACCCTGTTCCCACTTAAGCTCTTTTTCGCCTGTTCCTTCATGTGGAGATTTTCACATCAGTGAAATTGGATGTGTTTAAGAGAGGTGTTTGTGGCCGAAGCATTCACCAGTATAAGCTCTACTCTTCCCTCTGCCTTTCCCCTCCATTAACCATTGAGAATCAACTAATGTCTAATCTCTTCATTATTACTTCATTCTGAAATAATTTTGTATCTCATTAGTCATTTGTTCCTTTAAGGTATATTAGAAAAATATACATCACTCCCCCCCAATCTCCCTTGTAAATTCTCTTGGATCCACTGATGTCAAAGGGGCAGAGAAGTAAATTAAAGATGAAACACTCTGCCTGTGTTCTGCAGACCCAGCACATTTTATGCTTAGATTTGAACATAACTGCTGGTCTTTTTCACCAATTTAATGTTTTTTTCTCTTTGTCATCTTCCTCCTTTACTATGGTATAACTTCAATTCCAACTTAAAGTTAAGAGCAGCAATTGTCAGTGTACACTGTAAAATAATAATATGCTTCCCTCCAGCACACAAGTGCCTCTTATTTTACCAGTATTTGAGTCTCACTCTGATTAGGTTATTGTATGTGGCATTGGTCCATCATGCTACTTATGAAAGAAATCTGTTACTGATGTCCAGGTGCCTCAGAAAAATATGGCTTCTCTTTTGCAAAGTACTGTTTGTGTAGAGAGAAGGTCCCTGCCCCAAAAACACTGAGCAGAGGGGCCAAGTGTGAGAAAATTATACTGCCTGCAAGTGCTCCCTGCTGCATCATAAAGTGGCTCACCCAAGGTCACACCAAATATTTTGTACCTATACTGACAAAATGATCTGTGTGAGGAAGTGTTTCTGTGTGGGGTGAAATCAGGATTTAACCCGGTACTGCCCTCTATTCTTGTGTGATTTTTAATTTCTTTTCTATTGGTGACTGTGCTGGAGGTGATTGGTGTGTTTTCTCTCTTGGGAAGATCCTTTTCTCTTGGACTGGGGTGCTCACAAGCAGGGATGTGCTCATCATACAGGTGTGTAGAAAGAAACACAGAGGAAGGAGCAGCCTGTTTGTGCCCACCTGGAGGAAGGTGCGAATGACCTGTTTCTCATTAATAATTCTACAATTTCCAGCTTGGTGTGCCATTTCACTGCAGATTCAGTTTCGGACCATAGGGGATCCCTGCAGGCAGGAGGCTGCTCAGAGGAGGGCATGGGCCTGGGTGCAGGCAGGGCAAAGGGCAGCCTGGACCTAAAACACCTCTTTTTGCCTCATTCATGGATTTGGGAATCAGGGGTGTATTAGGGAGGTGAAATGAGCCTTTGAAAATGTTTGCACAGAAGCTGTTAAAAGTAAAACTTTCATCTATGGATGTTTCGTCCTATTCATATAGCACCATAATTTATGGGATGTTACGAAGTTTACAAAGTATTCCCTGGTGGGAGGGACTTTTCTGAGATTTTGGAAGTCAGTGGCAGGGCAAGGGCATCACTCCCCATTCTTTTGGGTCCATGGCTGCTGCTCTGACCACCATATTGTCCTTTTTTGTCCACCTGGAATTAGATTTGCCGGGAAAAATAGAATGTTCTGGTAGTTTTATTAAACTAGTGGTATAATTTTGTTTTCTTTCTCCTGTCTCAGTCTTAGTAATATATCCATATATGAGTGCCTCTTCTTCAAATAAGGAGAATAAAGCATGTCCAGTGCTTTACAGTCAGGGCTACATTGATTTTCATCGAAGTGGATACTCATCCAAATTTAGCCATGGGTTTTGAACTGGACTCTTTATGCCTAATATGTACCCTTGTGTGAGGATCGAAGAATAAAAAGGTGCTTGTGGGAGCAGAGGGGATGAGTTAATCCTTCTCCAGCAAAGCTGGAAATGGAATGTATTGCTGTCATTTTTATAGAGAAATAAACAAAAATGGAAGAAATGAGTGTGTCTCTGGCACTTTCTGGACAAGACCAACCCCAAATCCCAGACCTGTGCTGAACGAGTCCCAAACCACAGTGGCACAGGTTGTCATTTTAAAAACTCCATAGTAGCTGACACTGTAGTGTCTTAGATGCTATGATTGCCTCAGGGTTTTTTGGGTTTTTTTTGTTTGGTTGTTTGTTTTGTTTTTGGTTTTTGTTTTTGTTTTTTTTTTTTCCTTCATTTAAAGCTTTTTGTTGCTTATATGACTTGATTTCTAACTGGTAGCAGAAGTTTAAATTTTCTATGTGGTGCCAGTAGTGCTAATGCAATGCTTCTTCCTAATTTGTTGCTCCAAGGTGTGAGATGATAAGCCTTTGAGTGGATGAGAGGGATCCAGTTAGCTCCATTTGTGCCTGATCTATCAAATGGTCAATCTAGGTGGCTAACCCTTCTTTCCTCCACATTAGCTATTAAAAAATGCCTCATGTAATGTGTGCAACTCTTAAAATTTAGCTTTTAGGAATATTTTGCTTATACATAATTTACCTCGGCAGACAGTTTTGAATTCCTGGGGAGGGAGGAATGCAACCATGGGTCTGAGGTGAAGAAATGCTCAATCCAACCCTTGTCTCCTTTTTGTGACTTTTTAAAAGCATTTCAGAAAATGAGAATATTTCAGGCTTTTTAAGCCCTTTTAGTGCTGTTCTCATGTTTTGCAGTCTCTGGATTGCTTCTGAGGGCTGGTGGCTGTTGCTGCAGTTTGACTGAGCTGTCTGCAAACTCCCCTCACCAGTTGCTCTGTTTGCCATCGATATTTTCTTTTTCTGGGAAAGGAGGGCATCTAAGCTTTGCACAGCTGATGTTCAGGCCTTTTTCTGATGCAGCAAGCTGAGCTTTACAATATGAAAGTTGTGAGGAGACAATGGTACTGGTCTTGGAAGAGCTTTGTAGGTGCTCAAGTGCTTCAGACATGTACATTACCATGTGGATTTACAGGACTCCCTGTACTCAGTGGAGGGAAACTAAAGTTGACTCGAGGTGCAGCTGCTCAACAAAGTGCAGATTTGTGGTTATCCTGAGGGCAGCCTTGTCCTGGCAAGTTTGCTTTTGGGACAACTGAGCCTTGGCAATGCAACTTGCAGGCACGTGGGTCACTTGTTTCTCTAAATCTTTATCTTTTCTCTCCTCAGTATGGCAACTGAAACACGGTGGGAGAGCAATTCATGGGTTAAGAATGCTAATTCCCCTGTATATGTGCAGGCTGAGAAATTCAGTTGTCCTTGGGTTTTTGTGGCAGGAGTATCCAGTTACAGCCCAGCAGTGGCTATTGGGCAGGTCTTGGGTGCACAAAAGTTTGAACTCCTAATCCTTTGCTTTCACATGCACCGAGCTTATCAGGCACTTTTATTTCCATAGCAGAGTCTTTGTCAAAGCACATTTTTACTCCTGGGGTAAGACATTTTCCTGACTACCTATTGCAGCTGTGCTGGAAAACACTCACCTGCTCAGCTCCTAAAAAGTGAGTTTGGGTGGTGGCCATAGGCACCGGTGCTCACACACCTGGAGCAGTTTCCAGTTGTGAAATTCCTGTTTACATGAGGAGCCTGGGATGCGTTCTGATGGAGAAGAGCAGGATGGTGCATTTGATGCTTGGTGCTGCCTTACTGGGATGTCAGCTCTATCTGCCAATGGCCTTGTTGTGGAGCTGAAAGTGCCCAGGTCTGGTGACAATATCTGAGCTGTAGCATCACCATCTCCACGTGGAACCTCAAGGAGAGATGCTCACATGGAGTGTGCCCTGCCACTGAGCTGCATCATCCACGCTCCTTGGCTTCCTTTGGAATATTTCAAAGACAAATGCTCTTAACAAACAAACCCCAAAACCACTTTTCCCTCAACCCCCTAAAACCCCCAAACTCTCAGAAAAAGCAAAAAAAGAGACCCCAACAACACAAACCTCATGGAGATGAACATTTTTATCTTATTGCTGTTGTTTTACACACCTTAGTGTGTAAACTACTCTGGCTCCTGGAGCATCTTTGTAAAGTGAAAGTGTGAAGCAGGGGGCTGTGGAAGGGGCAGGATTGGCATGCTCAGTTATAGCAAGAAATTCCTGTGTAGATTTTAATCACATTTTAGAGTGTTTGAAGCAATACAGTGGCCCTCTGGTCCTGATTTCCAGGCTTCTTTATGCACATGATAAGGACAAGCAATGGAGCCTTCAGTGAGCACACTTACTGTCACCAGGCAAGTTTTCCTCTTGTGGGTGCAGCTTGGTGGCACAAAATTCATCCAGCCTAAATTTTGATGGATGCCAGAAGAAAAAAAAAGGAAAAAACCAACCCACTTTCTGCAGGGCTGTTGTCTCCTGTTGTTCTGACACCATACGTGTCCACACTGGCCAGAGTTTGGCCAGATGTGCCTGTTCCTGGGGGGTATTTTAACATTTATATTGTACCTGAGATAACGGTGGTAACCTTTTACAGCTAAGTTTTATTGCTATAGATAATTTTCTGTAGATACATAGTTTCTGCTATCATCCAGACAGAATTAGTGCTGCTAAAAGCAAACACGAGAAACTTGGTAGGTTTTTTGTTTTGTTTTTCTTCTTATTGGCAACAGAATTTCCTTTCTCATGCAGTCCTGTACAGATCAGCTATTTATTATGTAACAGCTAAAAGAAGCCCTTCCAAGGTAACTATAAGCCTCAGAGCTAAATGAGATCACTCCTACCCTGTTAGGTAAGTGAGATGCAAGTGTATCTGGCTGGGTAACTGTGTCTGTAGGCTCCTTCCCAAAGAATCCCTGATGAAAGAAGAAACCCCGGACAAGGGATGCACCGTTCTTGCTGCCTGTGCTCCAGAATCACAGTCTGTTGATGTCCAGATCCTTTCAGTGCACGGAAATGATTTTGAGCTACCTAATATGCAAAACTTTGGAGTGTGGTACGACAAAATAAAGCTGGCTAAAAATAGGTCTGAATATGAAAGTCAGGCGAAAACTTGGAGAGAGAAGGGAGCTGAGGGTCGTTTTACAGGCATTGTTGATAGAGTTTCAGGGTCCTGAGAAGGGAAGATGAATGTCTTTCTGTTATAGTAACAGCTGCTCTCTGTCCATCGGGATCTGGTGTTTGCCGATCCAACTCATAATAATTAAACAAAAGAGTTATTTCATAGCAGCCTTGGTGGAGGATTTATGTTGGAATTTTATCTCTCTCCATTTAGACTTTTCTTCATCTATTAAAGACAAATATAAAGATAACCCCTCACCTGGACTGGGGCTCTCCTCTCATCAGATCCATTACAACTGGGAGGAAGCCATCTGTTGACTGAGCATTCAGAGCTATATTAATAATAAAATAAAATCATTAAGTTTCTCTAACACACTTGTTCTTCGTGGGCTTTTCAGGGTTTTTGTGTCCTGAATGCCTGAGCAGTTGGGTGATTCTAGAGAGCTGTTAATAGTTTCTTGGTATGGTCATGCAATGCAACATGCAGATTTCTTTTCTTCTTTCCTTTAAAAAATTTTAGTCATTTCCACCCCATCCCCATTTTGAGAGCTAACAGGTCTCTTGTGTGAACAAGCAAGTAGCCCCAAAAGAGTCTCAGATGTAAAATGTAGCAGCATTTTGGGACTGTATCTACATTGTGGGACTTTATTCCAAGGTAGTTAACCCTGCAAAACCCCCTGGTGTCAGTCAGTGTTGGAGGCACAGAGATCCAGAGTGAGGCAAAGCTTCATTATTTGGCACCTTTTTGTGTATTCAGCCACAATTTCTAAGGCAATTTGGGGTTACATCTTCTTTACAAATCTCTCCTACCATTTTCTCACATCTCCCTTTGCTCCTGTGGAGGGTTCAAGAAGATTGCACCCAGAAATAGCTGGTTTGTAACTTCTTTTTATCACAGTGGCACAGCTTTTTTAAAAAATACACTGAAGATACCATTTCTTACAGATCATAGGCCTGAATTTATCCTGTGCTGAAGCATCACAAGCAGCTACCTGAAGCCCAGGGCACCCACAGCTGGATTGTTTTCCAGGTCTTAATGGAATCCATGCCTCCATGTAGCTGCCTTTTGAACTTTGTTTGTTAATTTAATGCCATTTACCCTTCTCCAGAGGAGAGTAGGCCCAGTTGGATGGTAAGGTTAAAAACTGAGCTGTGCTATGTTTATATTAATAATTTCCACTGGCGAAATATGGATCTGAGACTTTCCTCATTCATTTAAACCTCATAGTTAATAGGCAATAGTGGAAATGTACCATGTGCATGATTATTGCAGTGACCTGATTTCACACGCGCTTCTGATCTGACTTCTGTTAAAAAAAAATTAAATATAAAATTGGTTTTGGGAGCCCTGGGAAGGAGAAGGAAACCATTTATTTCAACCCCCAAATTCCTCTGAGCTGTAGAAACATTGTCAAAGTAATTGTAGCCTTTTCAGGTTTTTTTCTGTGTAGATTTCTTTCTGTGTAGTCTCGGAAAAACTGTGCTCTGTTGATGGATGTCACTGTTTTTTTACTTGTGACAAATATCACCCAAGGTATTGTTTGAGTGATGTAAAATTGGTTCATGTGTAAAATACTAGCTTTTCATGAATACTTTATCATTAATGTGTGTATGCCAGGTTCTTCTGGATTGAGGTGTTATACCTTTAGTGGTTTGCTGCAGGATATCATCTTAATCATTTTTGCTGTAATTTAATCATCTTAATTAAAACTGCATTGAATTGTGGAAAGTAATTTGGGTCTGGAGAGCAGTGGGTTTTTTATTTGTTGGGGTTTTTTTTTGTTTTTTTTTTTGGTCTTGTTAGAGGATGGTAATGGTCTTGGCAAGGTTCTGCTAAAAATTAGCACAGAGTACAAAAACTCATGTTGCCAAGTTAGTACAGTATTTCTTCAGCTAATTGTGGCCTTGAAGGGTATAATATAAAAGGTCATCTTTGTTAGTGAACTGCAGGCTTCTCCTGCGAGACTGAAATCCATGTCCTTATCAAGGATGAAATCTTGGCTCCTTGGTTACACAATTGAGCTTTGCTATAATTTGGACATCATTAGGCTCTTTATTAAAGCAGTGGAACACTCTAATCAATCTTGGTGCTTTGCTTTCTTAAATGTACTTCTGTATCCGAATTTGTGTCACGGCTTCCCTTTCTTTTCCTGCTTCATGAACTCCATGAAGGAGAAGGGTCTGAAAATGACATGGGATGAAAAGCTGCTGCTTTCCTCTTTTTGGGATGTTCTTTGCCCAGAAGGTTCCTATTTGTGACAGTGACACTGTTTGTGACAGTGGTTATGAGAGCTGGGATATTCAACCTCCTTGTCTTCTTGTGTTGAGAGTTAGGAGGAGACATTCTGGAAAGAGCAGCTACTCAGTTTGGTTTGTGCTCTTAAACATTTAAAAAATGCACAAAACTTCACAAACCCAAAATTTATTAGTGGTTGGCATTACTTTTCTCTTTCTTTAAACACAAACAAAAGAGTTTTAATTGTTTTGAGGGGAAACCCCCCCCCAACCAAAGCCAGATTTCTGTTTCTGTGACACATGGTCACAGGGAAGAATTGTGGGGGAAAGAAAGAGGTTTATATTGTGCTATTATCCCTTTTTGTGTTCTGGGATTTGTTTTCATCAGGATGTTGGCACTCCCAGGAATGTGTTTTTGTGGCTCTGACTTGTGCATTGTAAAACAGAGCCAATGCTTGCCACTTCTTTGTTCAAATGCTGTTTCTTTAACCAGCAGATATTTTTCTAGTTGGATAGATAAATGGATCTTCCCCAGTTGCTGGCAGTTAGATCTGATTTTGCACAGCTGTAAAAATTCGACCTGTGCTTTAGCAGAGCTTCCTTCTCAAGGTGTTAGAGAGTCTAAAATTTGGTGCCTTCCATTTCCTGTGTTTGGGTGGATGATGAGCTGGGAGTGCTGTATCCTTGCAACACTCACCAGTATTAGAAATGCTTTCAGAAGCAGGAAGAACAGTATGGGATCATCACTGTAAAGGATTGTCTTCTGTAATATCCCTGCCAGCTTCACTTTCATGCATCTCGAAGATGATAATCCAGGAGTACCACCCTGATGGGACATGGCAGTGCTGTTATTCACACACACAGATGAGGACCAGAGCAGAGACCTGCTCTATGGGAGCAGTGCTTGGATCCTTGGTGGTATTTGGGCAAGCCACAGTCTGTGGTCCCTGATCCCCAAAGGCAGGGGATTGTATGTGGGTCTCTAGATCCTCTCAGTGTTCCCACACCGTGAGGTAGAGACCTTCAGTTTTTACTGTTTTAATAATACATGGCCTCACCTCAAGCACAGATGCTGTGACAAATGCTGCCTAGTTTTGCAGCTGATTGGTGCTCAGATAACATGACTTCATTATACCTTTAAAACCAAGTAAAAACTGGAAAAGAGACTGTGTGGTGCTTACAGATGGAGAAAGCTCTACCCAGGGACTTTCAATATCCAGAAACTTCTTTTCAGGAGTCCTGCTTTTTCCTGAATCTGCTTACCAGGAGCTCCCAACCTCATGCTGGTACCACCACTAGCAGCTCCTCACTGTGTGTTACACGCTGAGGTGCTCAGAGGCATTTGAAATGGGTTGTGCACCATCTCATTTACAGCCCCCTGGCTGGTACTTCCCCAGTTTCTGCCTAATGGATACATGTGCTCTTCAGGAGCTCTCCCCTGGATTTGCTGGTTTGTGCAAAAATTTGCTCTTTGGGCAATTAGGAGAACTGAACATTTCTGCTCTGAAAGGGTTGAGCTTCCTTGGGCTGTGAGTTTTTAATGAAAGCTTTAGGTTATGAATGTGTCATCATCTCATTACTGTTCCTCACTGCGTGGCGTCCTGTTGGTCTAAGGTAGTTTAACTGTCTCCAGCCTAAATTGAGTGCTGCTTTCAGTATTTATAAACTCTACAGCTGTTAAACTAGACCTCCATTTGCAGCAATGGCAGCGGGGCTGAAGACAAGGAGTTGTCTCTAAGGAATATAGTCTATTATAGGTTGGGTATAAATCAACCTCTGACTTGTGGGTGTTGTGAGCAAAATTTCCTTGGGGAGTAGTAATCCAGAATCAGCCTCCTATAAATCTGCTTGGATCTTCTCCTGAAGCGTGTGGAGGTACTGGAGAGCTGATTATGGATGTTGACTGTGGATCTGGGAATGTGAAATACTACTGCTCCTTCTCTTCCATCACCACGCTGGACAGACAGGTCCGAGAAGCAGATTGTTTTCAGTGCTTTAGAAGTGATGAGTTCATTGTCCTGTTCTCTCCCTCCCTCCTGGTAAAACCCGCAGACTTGGCTTTAGATTTTGGGAATTGAAATCAGACAGCAACAAATATAGCCAGGCTGGTTTTATTTGTTTTCTGGGTTTTCAGGTGCAAGAATGCACCTTGATCATGTTTTTGTGCTTTTCTATATTTCTTTTCCTATTCCTCGAGGGCTGGAAAATATTTTTCTTTAAATGAAAAGTGATGCTTTACATCTTCTAAACGACCCTGAGGGATGAGCAAAAAACAGCTCTTCACTGGGTAGTGAGAAATTCTGGGAAGGAAGAACAGGGAAGGAACTGATGCCACCATATCTGCAGGGTCAGTTGGCTCTTGCCAGCTGGACAGTGGCAGTTCATGTTATTGCTCATTTTCTTCAAAAAAAGAGTGTTTTTATCTTTTTATGATACCACCCAGTTGCCATCATCTCTCTTAATGCTGCAGGTTAAGGTACCACTTGAAGGATGTGAGAATTCTGATCCTTTGGAGCCTTTCCATGAAGAGCAGAATGTGGTTGATGTCCCTGAGGAACTTGTAGTTGATAAAATTTTCTCAGGAAAGGCAAACCATTCCTATGGCAGCTCTACAATGTCACCCCTACTCTGTGCTACAACACAACAGCTCTAGGGTGTGTTCTGATTAGAGCAACTTTGGTCACTTCAGTTGCCTGGTGGGTTCATTGGTCCAGATCCACGAGGCTGCAGGATCAGCCACCTCCTGTAAGATGTTGGACTCATGTTGGACTCTTCATCCCCATGTCCATCCTGGTTTGTACAGTGCTCAGATGTGTTTACAGAAGGTTTCCCCTAATGGGAAACATGGCCCGTAGCAAGTAATACATGGGCTCAGTTTGTGGGTTTTTATTAACTTTTCTCTTCTATCACTTCTCATGCAACTTGTCTACTTCTCTTGGGTTTTCGTTGTTTGTTTTTTTGTGGGTTTTTTTTTTTTTTTTGGTTGTGCTCTCTCCACCTTTCTTTCTCTTTACAAGTAATTGTCTGTTCCAGCTTCAGTAAATGTTTTCTCACTTATCAGAACAAAAGCAGCTGAGCCTGGTGGATTTTTTTGTTTGTATGTGTGCAGGGATTTTGCCAGGGTGTTTTTATGGGCAGTGCTGCTGAGCTTGTCAGCAGTGCTGGGCAGGAAGGCCAGGCTCCCTTATAGATTAGATATATTTATAGATTTTTATCTCCAGTTTGTAGGGAAGGGTAGCCTGAAGTCAGTCTTCATAGTTCAGTAGAGAAGGTGACTGTAACCACCACTGTAACCTGTCCTCTTGCCTGGCAGAAGAGGAGAGAGGTGGTGGGGGCTGTGGACAGGCACCCTCTTGCAGCATCTCCATTACTGGAGAGGTTGTCCTGCTGTGATGATCCTCTAGATCCTTCTGTGCTTGCAATGAACTCTTCCTTTCCCCTCCTCAAGTGCCCGTTGCTCCTCACAGATGGAGGAGCCTAACTGGAACTCCAGAAACTTGTCCTTGCTCTTTCCCCATTTAGGGCATGGTCCTTTCCATTGCCCAGAGAAACTGTGGATGCCCCATCCCTGGAAGTGTCCAAGGCCAGGTCAGATGGGACTTGGAGCAATCTGGTCTAGTGGAAGAAGTCCCTGCCCACGGCAGGGGGCTTGGAACTAGATGACCTGTAAGGTCCCTTCCAACCCAAACCATTTGAGAGTTCTCTGACTCACTTGTTGGAGTTCTAGTGAGAATTTGCCACTAGTCAGTAGCCCTTAAAACCATGTCTGACAAAGGCTTTTGTATTTATCTGTCTTTCAACTGGCTGTTTGAGGGTGGATGCTTGCAATGCCTTATGCTTATTTCTTTTCCTGCTCCTTGTCTTCCAAGGGCCCTGGAGGGGAGGGGAGCCGAATCAAACCCTCTGGCTGGAGCATCCCCTGCCCTGGGCTCAGCTCCTGTTCCCAGCATGACCATGCTTGCCACGTTTTTTTTCAAGGTCTGTGCAGTGCCTGCTGTGATTCGATCCATTTTGTCTGCAATTTAAAGATGTTACAGGGTCCTCCTGTGTGTACGGGCAGTGACATTCATCCCTCCCCCGTCCCCTGTGGTATCTGGGACATCGTTATCTGCTGCAACTCTGTTGTTGGGGGACGATGAGCTGTCAGGAGTTAGGTCCCAAACAGATAGCAGATAACTGAACTGAATTAAACTAGGAATGCCCTATTAAGCCCCTTCTCCTTCCCCTGGCATCCTTGGAAATGTCTTTTATCTGGACTGTAAATTAAATTATTGTTGTTGATGTGCCTTCAAAGAAGCAGTGAGAATGAGTTGATGGGAGTTCCTGGGAGATGTCTTCCAAGTAAACCTCCTCTTAGTAAAATGTTAAGGCATCTTTTTTCCATTCTTCCCTGATTTGTTCAAAGTTAGAATAGAAATAATAATTATGTGTTTTCAACTTTCATGATACATTTACAAAGAAATAAAAGTCCTATAAATGTCTTAGAATATTATCTTTTCTTGCAGGCTTCATTGTAAAAATATTTATTGAGGTTTCGGTGGCTTAAAGCCTTGTGGTCAGCACCATGAATGTAATAGTTTTGTTTAGATGGGTTTTTTTACTGGCAGGTAAAAAGCCCCCAAACCAAAACAAAGTAACAAAACCCTCACAGTTTGTTTCCCTGGATTTCTGGTATTTATTTACCATATATGAACCTGAAAAGGAAAAGCAGTAGTTTTTCTGTTGTCAAAGCTGAGCTAACAACAGAAAATGAGTGTTTAAAATAATAGTATAGTTTGGTAACACACAAAGGTTCTTTAGAAAAGATAAGATATAAAAGGAATAGTTTTGTGGGAGCTGTTTTTTTGGGGGGGGGGAGGAGGAAGTACTGGTTTTTGTTAGTGGGGTTTTTTTTGTTTGTTTGCTTGTTTTGTTTAATTAGCCCCGTTTTGGAGCTGTAGAGGGTCTAGTTCCCAGGGAAGAGAAGGAAGGGGAACATGGACAATTAGCACAATTTAGAGAGGAAGGCATGGGGTAACGGGAAGATTTGCAGGAACAGAGGCAAAGTGGCCTGTCAGTGCTTCCTTTCAGTGCTCCCACTACTTTTTTGTTTGTCCCCCTCATCTGCCTCCAGATCTTGATATCACATGACTCAATGCTGTTGATGGATGTCAGGGACAGAACACCTCTTCTATGAGGAAAGGCTCAGAAAACTGGGATTGTTCAGCCTGGAAAAGAAAAGGCTCTGATGGGACCTTACAGCACCTTCCAGTGCCTAAAAAGGCTGCAAGAGAGCTGCAGAGGGACTTTTGATAGGGGCATGATTTAGTGGAAGGGGTCCCTGCCTATGGCAGGAGGGTTGGAACTGCACGATTTTTAAGGTCCTTTCCAAGACAAACTATTCAATGATTCTATTCTTTTATGCTATCTGCATTCCCTACATGTCTGTTTTATCCCTCTGCTAAACCCATCCTGTTGAAATGCCTGCTGGCTTTCATCCATTGGGGCTGGACAAGGGGCACTTGGGCACATGGGGGTGCAGGAGGGTGGTGGCACACACTGGGGTGTAGACATGCCTGGGAACTGACCTGCACAGGAGCTATCACAGGTTCCTTGGGATGTGACTTAGTGATTATATTAGAGATATTCCTGAGCATTCTCAGCATGGATGCCCCTTTGAATTTCTCACGGAGACATTGATGTTTGCTGTTAGATGTGTAGCTGAAAACACGCCTGGGCAGTGTGGCATTTGTAGGTACCAGATCACTCCTTGGAAATCCCTGATGTTCGGGAAATACAGGCGGAAAAGAAACAACTTAAGTGTTAATTAAGTACCTCAGGCTGGTATCTTTTCATGACATGTAGCTACCTGAATTTTTCTTATTGTTTCCATCTCTGTAAAGTCATGAGGCTCAGCCCTCTTGTGAGCTGTGGTGGTATTTAGCCAGGGCTGAAGGCTGAGGCTGACACAGATAAGGTTTTGGTGCAAGAGATGGACTTCCTGGCAGCGACTAAAGAATTAAATCGCCTCACTTGTCAGTAAAAGTACAAACTTTGGAAATCCTGCCCCTGTGTTGGCCAAGAAAAGACAAAACCCAGTCAGGGAGAGTTTCTGTAGCAGGGATATTGCTCCAAAACCCAGCAATGGTTTCTTGTTTCTTGCCTGCCAGAGCACATTGCAACTTCTCCTCCTCGAGTGGTTATGATGGCTGACACAAATATTTTTCAAATATAAAAGCATCTTTTCTGCAAAACATGAAGGTCGCTGTGTGTATGTACAAATTTTCCATCTGTGAAGGGAATAATGTAACCTGTGTCCTTCCAGGCTTCACCTCAGTTGATCTGTACCACATGTCCTTCAAGGTAAGCTGGGTAAGTGGCTCGCAGTCAGAGCAAGGAAAGAGAAATCCCATTTGAGGCTGACCTGATACCATCTGACATTTTGCTTACTTGAAAAGAGAAGGTTTGGAATGGGAATGGTGGGGCTAGTTCAGAGTTGCTTTAGACCCTTACAATGTATTAATCTTCAGGGTGAATTACAATTGTATAAAACAGAGGGGTTTTTTCACTCTGGTAATGAGTTTTTCTTCCATGGGTCTTCTAGGTTTGTTTGGATCTTTGACCTGTTTAGTGCCTCACTTGAAGCATGTTGAGGCACTAGTGTATACCTAAATATGTGCATTCATTCTGTCAAATGGAAGCCTCATTAATTATCCCTCTGCTTAGGTTTTATGGACGATGTGGTGCACGTTCCCTACTTGGAAGTGGGGCCAATAGATTCTTGCTCTGCCTTTAGCCCTCCATCTCAGAGGAGCTGCAAGTTTGCAGCATGCTTCCAAGATCAAGGAGTTACCCATGCAGCCTGCCTGTGCTCCAGCAGATGCAGTCCCTCCTTTAGGAAGCATTCAACCAGAATTCACAGAAAATAAAACACCTCTCTGTACTGCAATATTTTTGTTTTAAATGGGGTCTAGTATTTATAAATATGGGTAGGACTTTTCATCTGCTGCTCTGCTTGCTTTTTTGGTCTTTGAGGCATCGTGATACTTTCTGTTGACTTTGTGCCAAAGTGAGTGTTTCTTGAGCCTGCCATCCAGCTTTCCATGACCGTACAGTTTGGAGTGTGCCATCAGCAGACAGCAGATACAAGTGGTCCTGCCTTGGCATGGGAGCTGTTACGTGCCCTGCCCTTATTCCAGCTACTGGTGCTTGGACTGGCAGAACAGGTGCAGCTGCTGCAGAAACATTTGAGGCCATGAAATGCTTGTTGCTGGGGATAGAAATTACTGAAAGATTGTGTTTTTCTTGGTTTTCGTTGATACACGTGATGTCTCCAGGAGGAAAGGGAGCAAATTCTCTGTTTGCCCTGGCTCTCCCAACATCCAGCAGCTGGCTGGGGAGTTGGCTGCGACTCTGTCCCATTCACATCTCATTGGGTGCACAAATGTGCTGGGCTGGGATTGCATTTCTCATCATGCTCTCTGCTAGGTGCAGCCAAAGAGTGGGAAGAGCCAGAAGAAAGATCTGATGGTCCTGATCCCACAGGGATGTAGGGAGGGCAGCTCTGCAGCCACAAGCAAGCCGAGCACTCTGCTGTGAACTGCCCACGTCCCGTTCTACAGTTGCATCTTGTCCAACATTCCTGATTCTCCTTGGTCCAGCACTCATCTCCATGATACCCTGCTGGGTGCTCTTTAAAACACACTGTAATGCAGACCTTGGCTCCGTGTGGTCTATGGGCCACGAGCCAGGCTGTGGGACAGGAGCCGCTCTCCAAGGCGAGGTCCCGGCTGCTGCAGGAGCAGGTGGACAACTGCTGTGGCCTTAGGGACATCCACACAGCCATCCCACCCCACATGGATATTGGGATGGGCCAAAGGGTTGTAAGGCTGTGCAGTTGGTGGGATGTGGGTACAGCAGAAAGGTGAAGGACATCTGAGGATCCTCGGGGGAATCATCCCAGGAGAGCAAGGGGGCTTGCATGCATTTGGAAGGTGCATATGGTGACTCTCCCATATCCCTCATTTTCTCAGAAGGAACTGCTTTGGGTTAAAATCCCCACATGGAATAGCTGCTGTTATGCTAGTAGGATCACATTTGAGAGTGTCATCTAATGTGAAATCACAGCTGAATCAAGACTTACATCTTTTTCTTTTTTTTTTTCGGTTTTGTTTGCATTCCTAAAAATCATCCAGACGTTTTCTCCTCTTTAAAAGCAGCAGTGCTCAAACCTCTCCAGCTGCCGTTATGAAATGAGTGAGTTATTCTAGCTAAATTGAGTAGATTGGACTGGAAACACTTCTGGAAATACTGTGCAGGTTGTGGACCAGCTGTTGGCAAAACCAGCCAGGGTTTCATACATAGTGGGTCCCAAAAAAGAAACCATATTTTGCCATAGTGATTTTTTTACCCCCTCTTTATTCTGCTACAAGCACAATCCTGCACTTTTTAATTAAAATTTGAGCTGTGTCAGCACTGGGAGAGGGCTGTAAGTCTGCAGCATGAAAAGCCAGTTGTTTCCTTCATTGTGGGTGGTTTCTGTGCCTCCATGAGGCAGTTGGTGACCTGAGACAACAGCATGTGTGAGGAGACAGAGTGGAAGGAGCTGCTTTTCCTCTGAGAGCAAAGTTTTCCTTGTTTTTTCATGAGTAACCCATGAGGTTACTCTCCCTCTGCTGAACTCAACCAGTGGCCCAGCAGCAGAGGGAGTAGAGAAAAAGTTTGCAGTAATTGAGAACTCAGCAAGCATCCAGTGGGGGAGCAGGAAGGGTCCACTGGGGACAAGTACACTCATGCTGATCTTAATCCAGGTTGGCACTTTTGAACATTTCTGTTTCCTCTAGTGATCTCTCCATGTCTGCCTCAGTTTAATGCTCTCAGGCCCAATTCAGTTTCTCAGAAATTTTCTGCCTTCCCAAGAGTGTATCTGAACTCCTCAGCTGAGGGCTGTGGTTGTGCATGAAGGCTCTCGAGCCTCCTTCCCTGCCCCAGCAGCTGGGGCAGGTGCAGTGGGTTGGAGGGGGACCAAGCACAGACCAGCCCCAGTAGCTTTCGAGTTACTTCTGTTTTGGGTGCATGGTCAAAAATTCTCCCAGCAGCAACTCCCGTCTTTTACCAGGAAGAATATTATCATGGAGATATAAAGCGTTGTATAAATGGAGAGAGCCAAACTCTTCAGCCTGCTGCTACTCTTCTTGTTTGTGAAGCATGTCCTTTTTGACTCTCTTCTTAAATGTTTCTGTTTTCCAGTTTGAGTCACCTCTTAATCCATCACACAGATAAGAATTTTGTTCCTGTTTTCTCACTTGTTGTCTGCTGTCAGGAATCCATCCAGGTCAGCTGGAGTCTACTACTCTGTCCTGCCTGTGTAGGTGCAGAAACAGCCTTGCCATTGCCGTCTAGGGTGAGCTACCACTAGTTACTGGATTAATCCACTTTTAATGCTGTGCTTTCAGGGATATTTAGTATTTAGATAGGGCCCCAAAGACAATTAGAAGGATGGAACACCTCTCCTATAAGGAAAGTCTGAGAAAGTTGTGATTGTTCAGCCTGGAGAAGGCTCTAGGGTGATCTTATTGCAGCCTTCCAGTACCAGAAGAAATCTGGAGAGGAGCTGTTTACAAGGGCAGGTAGTGATAGGAGAAGGGGGAATGGCTTCAAAATGAAAGAGAGTAGGTTTAGATTGGCTATTGGGAAGAAATTCTTCACTGTGAGATTGATAAGGCACTGGAACAGGTTACCTCAAGAAGGCCAAGTTGAATGGGGCTTTGAGTGATCTGGTCTAGTGGAAGGTGTCCCTGCCCATGGCAGCGAGGTTGGAACTGTATCACCTTTAAGGTCCCTTATTCGTTTTCATTCTATGATAACTGAACATGAGGGACCTTTTCCTCAACCTCCCAAAGGAGAAATCCCTTAACACTTTAAAGTGTTGTATTCAAGAGTCTGCAACTTGCTCCAAACAGTTGAACAAGAGGGTGACAGAACTGGGGAGATGCTGCTGGTGACATCCAACCTGCTGCCAAGTTACTAGAGAAGTTTTGACCCCTTAGAACAGCTTTGAATTAGTCTTTGCGAATTGTGATGTTCCTGCTCTGCACTGAACGTAGCATTTTAAAGCAAAAGAGGAGGCGAATGGAGCCTCTCTGTCACTCTACAGAAAATCTTGGAAATACTACAAGAGAAACCACTTCCTCCAGCTCCTTGCAGTCTGTCCTGACCAAATACTTGCTTCCATTTTGATGCCCTTTGGCAAAAGCAGGATACTTGGGAGTGTTGGCAGTTCATTGCTTGTTGCAGAGTAGCAGCTGTACAGTGCAGATTCCCACAGCTGACTCTGCAGCATCAAACTAAGGTTTTGAAGTGTTGCTTGTGGTCCAACAACATGTGGCTTTGAACAATGGCTTTAAACTAAGCCTTGCTCTGATTTTGGGGAAGACCAGTCACTGGGGAGCTGTGACAGCATCTGAGTAGGTGTGTTGTAGCAGGGAGATAAGAGACTACATCCCTCCTCCTCTGCTGTAAATTTTCCTGGAGATGGAACACATTTCATGTTCATGATGTGCGTGGTTAGGTGACCTTCAGGACCTCTCTTAACTGTGGGTGAGAACTTCCCTCCTTTGCCTTTCTGATGATTTTAGAGTGGTAGAATTATAATGCAATTGCTGCCTTGTGGTAAAAATACAATTTTGGGGAAATTTTACTCTTTATCTGCTTTATCTTAACTTATGTTGTAGCTTGAAGAAACCATCCATTCCATCCTGCTGTGCACAGGGTCAGAGACCCTGCATTCCTTGTCTGGAACCCAAAGACACTCGGAAAACTTCATGGAGAGCTTTACTTCTGTGTGCTTGGAATAGTGGTATGCTGATACACTGCTTTAAAATACCATGTGTGCTGTGGCTGGGGCTTTTTGCTGGGGACTCCACGTGCTTTGGAAAGCACTGCTCTGCTCTAGGCAGGAAAACAAGGATCTGAGGGGGCTCAAATTGCTGTGATCAGCTTCGGAAATCCTCTGCCTGGCCGTGTTGAGTGAGAGCCTTGCTTTTGGCGTCAGTGGGGAGGGATTTCACCCTTTGGAAATGTTTCAGAAGCATGAAATGCTGTCCCTCCCAGCGCGCCGACCCGGCTAGGCGGAATTTTTCCCCTGCCCCCTCTCACCAGGGTAATTTCTATCCCTGCTAAAATTTCCTCTGTATTTTTCAAATTCTCATTATCAGCACAAATTGCTTTCTCTTCTCTCTTAGGTGTAAAAACCCCTTTTGAATGGCTGGTCTGCTTTCAGAGGAGTTATTTAAGCGCAGTAGGTCATCAATGTATCACACATATTACGGCCATGCCTTGGCATTTGTTTTTCGTTTGTAATCCAACACCCAGCTGCTTCAGCCTCAGACTCCAGGCAGCTATTTAGTGGTTCAGCTAGTGTTGAGGAATGCATTGTGGTGCTGTTTACTTCGTTATGTGCAAGGCTTATATAGAGGACAGAGAGGTTCAGTTAAAAAAAAACAAACAACGAAAGAACCCAACAACCAATGCTGAAAACTGAGGCTACAAAATAAGCTTAATATAGATGTTAACCTAAGTCGGTGTAGAACGACCCAGCAGAGAAAATTTGGGTTATATTCTGCAGTCATTGCAAGCATTCTTGCTGATGAAAGCAGAGATTACTTACAGTGTGATAGGGAACTGGACCAAGGGAAAAAAAAGGATCCATCTACTCCTCTGCTGCAGCTGTTCTGTTGCTTCTCCATCCCTGGCTGAGCAAAAAGCTCTGGAAAACCCCACCCTAGCCATAAACGGGGCTTTCCTCTAGGAATACTCAGGTTTTTCTGGTCCTGATCTAGGTTAATGTTTCAGTTGCAGACCTAGATGGCTTCATCCAGCATTTCCAGATCTCAAAACTCCTCCCTAGTTTTCACTAAAGTGCCATAGGGTGAGTTGCCCTGTGCCTTAATTTATACCTAGTGAAAGTGCATGAAGTCAAGGCGAGTTGAATTCATTACATTCAGCTGGATAATTAGGATGCTGCTGGCTGGTTACATAAAGGGTGGTAGTAAGCAAAGCTTTTGATCAGCTGATGAGGATTTTGCACGTATTCCTGCTGAGGCTCTCTAAGTCTCCCCAGGGGTGAGGAGCAGTGGTGGCTCTTAAGCGGATCTAGGGTATGGAAATCTTGCTGCTCTGGGAGAAGGGGGAGAGAGCAGAGCTCTCCCTGCTCTTTAGCAGGTGAAGACTGTCACAATGGTGTCTTGGTCACAGAATAGCTTCTCATGACAGACAAATATGTTCTCTCTGAAATGAGGAGTGATTAATGGGGGACTATTCCTGTCCTCATGCTGCAACAGCTGGTGTTGGAGGAGGAATTGGAAGATACAGAAAAATTCAGAAAGCTCAGCCCTTGTCCCTGACTGTCTTGTGGATGAATTTGGTGCGGTCCAGGTGGTTAACTGGACTCCTGATTTGGGCTGACCACAGCAGGAGACATGTACTGGGTGTTGCCAATTAAAAAAGTGGAAAAAATGCTTTTCTGAGCTGGAAGTTCTGCATATGTGTGTGTAAGCTCTTGGAAAAGCCACTGCACTGGGCAGGATGCTCAGTCATAGGGCTTTGCTGGTCCAAAGGGGTAGTACCTTTTTGATTCACTTCATGGGTTTACTAAAAGAAGAGTGTGATAACCTTCTCCTCATGCTTTATAAAGCCTGGGCCTATTGATTTCAGGTTTCATTAAAAAATAATGGATGGCCCAAAAAGAATAAAGATGGGATTAGGATACAAATCTCACAACAGCTTGGCTTTGTGAACTGGGCAGAGCAGGTTGGGTTTGTTTGGTTTTTTTTAGATATTGGGGCTAGAAAGCAGTAATTCTAGTTTTAGTCTTGGGTTGGGTTTTTTTTGTTTGTTTGATTTACCCATTTGCCATTGGGCTTTCTAGAGATGAGATCATCTCCAATCCAAAGCATTCTATGATTCTTTTTTGGCTTCTTACTGTTCTTGTGGTCAAGAAATAATTGATAATACAAGAATACATCTAGCTAGGCAGCAGGGAGGTCTGGAGTGCTGAATGGACATCGTTATTCAACAGAGCAAGTTGAAAATGCATCTGGGTTTGTATGAACAGAAAGTCCCTTGGCATATGCGGCTGCACCTGACTTGGCATTTATTTTTAGGGTTCAGAGATCTACCTAAAG
The DNA here is from genome assembly GCA_013390005.1 of Calyptomena viridis. Taxonomy (NCBI): domain Eukaryota; kingdom Metazoa; phylum Chordata; class Aves; order Passeriformes; family Eurylaimidae; genus Calyptomena; species Calyptomena viridis. The sequence goes on from WEIV01009760.1 coordinate 196,102, forward strand.
GCTCAGCTATCACTGACATATTTTTGAGGGATGTCATTATATCCAGTAAGCAAACTGTGCTGGGCTCTAGGAAGGGTTCAATGACTAAAGGTTGGAGCAGTGACCTTTTCCATGTGTATTGTTTTGGATGTGATCCTGCTGTAGAGCTTGGTGTTTGACTGCCCTGCATTTGTGGCTGGAGTCAGAGCTTTATCAGCTGAACTCAGCGTTGCTTATCAAATCCTGAGGCAGGAGTTCAGTTTCAGTGCCAAAAGGAGAAATTAGTTTCTTTTTTTTTTTTTACCCTTGTTTTTCCTCCTTTTTTTACTGTTTTTTCCTTTTTCCCCGTTTTTTCCTCTTTTCTTTTTTCCTCCTTTTTTTCCTTTTCTCTTTCTCCCCTCTCTTCTTTTCCCCATCTTTTCTTTTTCTCCTTCCTCCCATTTCCCCCACCCCCCTTTTTTTATTCTCTGCCTCCTCCTTTCCATGCTCATCCCTTCCCTGGGCATTGAAGTGATGGAGGCTGAGGATCAAGGTGGGACTCCTCCCCATGGGTCTCCTAAAAATGAGTGCAGAGGCAGCATCCTTTAGAAATTATTTCTGCATTGTGCTCCTGTGTTGAAAAGAGGGGGGAGGAGGGAAGAAATCTAAGCCTATTTATAACAAAGCAAATAAGAAGAACCAGTATTTCATTGAGCAGCAACTAAGACATCCCTTAATTCCAATAAGCCCTTTGTCATTTGCAGTGGCTGTAAAGAAGGATCTTTGTGCCTCAAAGCTGATGCTTCCAGAAGGGTTTCCTTCTGTCTTTAGATTCAGAGATGTGTTGGATCTTGCTAATGTCTTCAGCTGTGAAACTGTTAATATCCAGCTACTTTTGTAGCAGAGGGCAGGTAGAAGTGGCTGCGTGGATTTTATTTTCCTGTTTTCCCTGTTTAGGGTAGGTTCACTTTCTTATACTCCACAGTGGGTTTCTTTAAGGTGGTTTCCAAGCAATGGCTCTTCAGTGGTTTTGTCTCCCCTCCCTCCCCTCCCTCCCCTCCCTTCCCTCCCTCCTTTTCCGTTGGCACATTTCAGATTTTGAGAAGAGTTGAAGAAACCTGGACACATTTTCCGTGTTTTCTCACCTAACCTGCAAATCCTTCCCTGCAACCTGGGATCAACTCCTACCTGTGCCCCATTTTTCCAGACTCCCAAACCTTTGCAGCACCAGGCTTAAAAAACCCTAGCTGATGCTTTCTTATATGTTATAGGATAGTCTAAAAATAGTGCTCTGCCCTTTTTAACGGAAGCATGTATTATTAAAGAAAGAATGAACAGGCGATGGAATCAGAATAAAATCCCCTTTCTTGTCGCTGAAGAGAAGCTTTAAAAATGTCTAAGTGAAAATATGTGACCCTTCTGAGAACAAGAGCTTGGGAGCTGCAGTGTAAACTTTGAATTTCTCAGCTTGTGGTGAGGTGCTTGTTTACCGTCACAAATTTAGCATCCCGGTGATGGATGAGTTCAGTTTGTTGTTTTCTGTATTCTTTTTTTCCCTCCAAGAGGAGCAGTAGCAAGGATGGGGCTGGAACCATTTTCCTAACTCTGTGCCCTTGCGTTTCTGCCAGGTGCTCATAGGTGGTTTATATATAGTGATAAGGGGCCAATGGTATTTATCTTGGGACACAGTGGTGTAAAATACTCTAAACTGGGCTGGTAGCACCTGGCACTGCACAGCCACTCACGGGGGTGCTGTGGGTGTAAAATGACACCGTGCTGCTGCCGCTGCATCTTGGGTTCACTGCTGGCGCAGATGAAGTGAACAAGATGCCCTGTGCCTGTTCTTGTCTGAATGACTGGTTGGGACAAATTATTGCAGGGTGTTTCTAAGCAGCAGACTCGTCTCTTTGGCTCAGTTTTCTCTGTGTGGTGCTGGTTGAATAACAGTGTGTGTAATAAGCAATTAATGTCTATACATTTAATTTTAGAGGACACTGTAAATAACAGGTTTTACTTCCCTCCCTCCCCCAACTGTTGCATTGAATTTCATTCTCTTTAATTATACTAACAAATGTGGGGAAAATTATAAATATTTATAGTGGAATGAGTGGCTTTATTCCATGAGTGAGTGAATGTCCCGAGGTTGATTATAATCTTCCATTCAGTCACAAATCAAAAGTATCTATTATACAACTTAAAGAATGAAACTCCAAACTTCTGCCAAAGGCAGAATGAAGCAACTTCAGATGTCGGGAATGTTGTTAATATGAACCGTGGTGTGACTGGCCAATACATTTTTGTTACCCTTCTTTCTGAGCAGCTAAAAAGTGAATTATATGGCTGTAATTCTGGTGTGACAGTGCATTTTAGATGCTGCCAATAACTAATTTTTGAAAAACAAATGTCAGGCATTGTGCTTTGACATTGACTTTGATTCAGCGAGTCTCTTTTAATTTGTTAAAGGATATTTAGGCAGGCATATGAAATGATGGGAACACAAGTATTTTTCCCACGTTTTCTGCATTTATTATAAAACCCCTTCTTTCAATATTGCGTTTATTTCTCAGGTTTCTCTTTGGCAGTCCGGGTTTCTTCCTGCATCCTTTCCATGCATGCTGGTCACAGGAGAAGCCATCCTCCTGGCAGGCCAGGGTGTTACTGGAAATTATGTATATTCATTCACTTGATGAGTATTTATTAGCAGCATAAGCCTTTGTTATGTCCTCAAAATTGTTTTTACTTGGGCTTTTTTGCATTTTTTTCTTACTTGCCATTACAGAGATGGGTCTTCTCTTGCTGCAATTAGAATACTTACAGGTGGAGCTGTGGAAGAGTTGTGTTGATCACTTGGTGAAAAATAAGAGCTAAAAGTTTGATATCATTTAAAACTGGTTAGTTTGCATCAATACACCCCTGCTTTTGCTTTGTGACTGTGTGGCTGGGAGGAAAGGAAAAACATCTCAGCTTTCACCACTGAAAATTTGATTGTCACCTTAGTGTTAGTGCTGAGAGCAGCTCTTGGTGGATGTGTTCTACATCTCTGCTAAACTGCTGGACCTGCTTCTGCAGGCTCTGGTTGAGTATTTATGTCAAACAAATGTCAAACTGCTTCAAGAGGACCTGCCTGAGCTTTTTATAAATGAGGGAAAAAAATTATATATATATGTGTGTGTGTGTATAAATATATATATATATAAGTATGATGTATATTAAAAAAGCTTTGCAGCTGTAGCCACTGAATAATGGTCTGTTTGATTCAAATTTTCTGTAAAAGGAAATATAGAGAAGACTTTCAAATCAAGAAGACTTCCTTCAAATCTTTATTAGCTTGACTTCTTCCAGCTCCTGAAAGTCAGCCAGGTAGATTTTTAATGGTGTGGACTGTATTTTATAAAGAGCTAAGCATAATAGAGACCTAACTGGAGCCTCTAATAGAGACAGTGATAATTACTGGCAATAAAAAGTGACAAATTTGCTGGACAGGTCTTGTGATTTTAAAAATTCAGATGTCTACCTTCATATTGTGCTTAAATAAATGGGTCTCAAATTAGGAATTTAAGTTATACTAATACTCCCATAAGTTTCCTGATTTTTGTTTTGAGTCTGAAAAGCTGAAATAAATTCATTTTTGGGTTATTCCTCTCCCCTTTTACTATTGAAGAGGACTGTTTTAAAAGTGGTCAGAGGAAATATTGGTTGTGTAACTTTTTAACAGGCACTTTCAAATGCAAATAGCAGGTTTGAGTTGAAGCTTGAGTAGAAGACGTCAGGCATAAATTTCCACCTTTTTTGTTGTTTTTTCTTAATTCTTAGTTTTTAAAGTAAGTTGCAATGATGGGCAAATGCTATATATATATATATATTCTTCCATGTCAAGGCTTCTGGCATCTGTTCATTTGGCCTCTCTTCTCCAGCCACCAGTGTTCCAGCTGTCCCCACTGTGTCACTTCTGTGAACATCCCCAGCCTTTCCTTTCCCCTTTCAATAACTCCTCCATTCCCAGTATCACACAATCTTTTTTTTTTTAAGCTCCTTTTTGTCATATTTAAAGATTCTTCTCATCTCTATCCCTGGTTACTTAGGTGATGTGGTGCTTTGTCACTCAGATGATGCTGACCTTAATCATCCAGCATCTGGCCCTGCTGTGGGTGTCCACAGCAGCTCTTTCATCTGTTCCTTAAATGGGTCTAAGAAGATGTTTCTTTTTCCTTCTAATTGTTCTTTAAGATTCCAGGAATCATACAGAGATTTGGTATTCACACAGGTAGGTGAAAGGTTCTTTAGATTTGCTCAGATGGGTAATTGAGGGAATCCTGGAGATAGAGTTCCATAGGGCACTGAGGGTTTTAACTTGTCAAACCCCATGAAAATTGCATTATCTCTGTGTCTTGTTGTGGATTTCTGTTCTTATCTCTATTGCTCTCCCTTTCCATTGTTTCTTCTCAAATTAAATTGCAAATGACAAGGTGGCAGAACAGAGAAGGGGAAGGGCAGGAATCCTACATAGAGTCATAGAATCATTATAGTTGGAAAAGACCTTCAAGATCATAAAGTCCAACCATTAACCCAATACTGCCAGGTCCACCACTAAATCATGTCCCTAAGCACCACATCAACACATTTTTTTGATGATTCCTTCGTTCCTTCCATTGTCTTGTTTCAGACCTTTTGATACTATTTTAATATATATCTTTTCATTGAGTAACATGCCAAATTTCCCAGCAGAACAATCCAGTGGCACCCTCCTGGGGCTAGTTTTTGCTAGCTCTTGCTAGTTTGTGCTTCCTGCATGGGCAGGCAGCTTTCACATGTCTTTTAAACAGACCACAGTGACCTTGTAATACTCAGCAATGACTTATTTTCTTCCTAAAGTTGGAGTAGGTTACTTCTGAGGCATGGTTGCTGGTAAGGCTCCTGGTAGCCCAGATCCATAAGTCAAACAAAATGGATTGTGAAATGCTTCCCCTGTACTTTAATGTCAAGTTGTGTCACGCTGGGTCTCAATGGCCACGCGGTGGGAAAGAGGACGTGTGCTCACCACACCAGGGAGACTCAGAGCACTCTGCTGTGGGCATTTGTCTTGTAGCTTTTGTCATGTATAATAAAAGCCATATTTACAGAATAGTAGCACACACTGTCTTGTTCCTGAATAGGAATTCGTACTTCATAGCCCAGGAGGCACCCAAGTGTGTGCTGAGGGTGGGAGCCATCTAAACTAACTGGGAGCCAAGTGTAAGGAGGAGGGGGAGCAAGCAAGGTCCTAATTTTTCTAAAGGAAAGCATGGCTGAACACCTGCTGTTCCCCAACAGAATAATATGAATTTGCATCAAAAAGGGGTCCCAATCAGTTGTGCTGGCTGCTTTTGAGGAGAGCAGTTGTGTCTGGAGGCATTCTGTTGGGGGAGATGTCTTCCAGTGAAAGCATTTTCCACACAAGGGCCATGGGGCTGGCATTTACAGAGGGGTGGAAATGCTATTTAAATTTCAAATGGCCTCAAGTTTTCATAGTTGCCATGTCAATAGATCAAGTTCCTTGAAATACATTTTAAGCAGAGTTTACACAGAGCTGCGGGAGCCCACATTGACTCCAAGGGCTGCCTTTATTGTGCCTCCAGCAGCGGTAAGTCAATATGGCACATTGAAAGCAGCTCTACTCTGCTGCTCAGTGAAAGTAGGCAAATTCCCCCATCTCCTTTCAACTCTTTTTTTGGGTAGCAGCATGTTTAACTAGCTGAAATGGCCTTTTTTTTTTCCCCCCTTCTTTATTCTCCTTTTTGACTTGTTTTGGGAAAGCGGTAAATTAGATTAGGCTATCAAACTCATCACACCTTCCAAATGCCTGTCCAGGCATGGCTGAAAAACTGGGGTGATGCGAGGGAAGGTAACAGGAAAACAAGTGCCACTGGGACAATGCTGATAAGGGCAGGCAGTTGCTTAATACAGAACAATGGAAAATAAAACTTGGGAAACAAGACAGACCAGAAGAGTGGTCATATTTTATTGCAGGAGGTGATAAAGGTTACAAACCCTGTTGTTCCAGGAACAGCATCCTCTAGGAGTGACCTGATCTGACCCTCTCCAACTGTTACCCATGCCTAATTGTAGTTCTCACCCATTTATCTTCCCTCCCTACCAAAATAGAGTTTGGGCTTGCAGCAGGTGTGGGCTATGGGCAAAGACTGCTGGAGACAGAGTTGTGTCCAAGTAGAGGTTGGATGGGAGCTTCCAGCATGGCTGGAGGTGGCTGCTCCTAGGAAAGGCTTGAGATGTCATTAACTTCCCCAACTGATCCATCAGTGTATGAATGTATCTGACATAAATGTCATGGGTTAAAACCACTGGATTTTTTTTCCTAGAGGGATGGTGCCTGGAGTAATGCATTGTGCTTCTGCTGTTCAGGGCTGATGCTGGAGTCAAATTTGGTGGCTGGTCTTCTGATGTGTGTATGCATTTGTTGTGTGGGTGCATGCAGTGAGTCCACAGCACTGGAAAGTGTCTTTTTTGATTTCTACAAGGGATATTTGGAACACTTCTGGAGATGTTGTGTGTGTTTCCTTCTCCATCATCCACTCATGTGTGAAAAACAATAGTTTCTCCTTGGTGTAACTAGGCTGTCCTTAGTAAAGATGCTCTTTAGTAATTTCTTGCTATACTTCTCAATGGATATATGAATCCAAACATCCCCATCTGTGGTGACCAGATGTGCCAGCAGGCTCTGATTTTGAGTTTGACCTGCTTCAATATTTTACTATTTGCAGTCTTCCTCCCCTCACTGGTGTCGTGTGTGAGGAAGCTGCAGCAATCTGCAAGCTGGAGTCTAGATTTTGGATTTTAAATGCTCTGGTATGAGTTGTTTTGTTTCTGTTTGGATTGCACCTACCACTTTTATCCCCTAGTCCTACCCTGCCAGGATAAATCACTCTTGAGGTGACCACACATTTCCTCAGAAATACTGTTAACTTGAGCAGGCAAACTGACCTGGCACAGTGCCCTGTGATGTTGGGTACTGATGATGGATCCTTTGATTCTGTAACCCAGAGAATATTCCTCTCCCTTTTCCAGGGCTCTGGTAAAGCTCTATTACTGTGGTAGCCAAAAAAGGATGGTTAGATTATCGTTCTACCACAAATAGAGCGTAGCATAGCAGAAACATATGTCTTGATTCCTAAATGGGAAAAAAGAAAATATTTAGGAAAGAAAAGCAGTTCTGTGACTAATTATTTTTAATTGTTGTCTTTTTTAAAAAAAGAAGATCAAGATTGTTTGAGTGGTGCTTTCTCTCCAGAACATCTACAAGTGATCAGGCTACCAAACAGACTAATTAGATGTCAAATAGACTTCAGTTCTTAAATTGGTTTAGTTACACAATGCAAAACATCACATTGGGAAGCAGATGGTGTGTCATTTTTAATATGTCTTGTAACTTGCCTGAAACCACTTCAAAGTTTCCTTAAAGAAAATATTGTTACTATTGACCAAAAGAGATGCCACTGAATAGCTCTCAGCATAACAACAAGATGTTGGGTCAGTGTCTTACAAATATTGTCAGTGCCTTCAGAGGCTTAAAAGTACAGATACCTATTTAAAGAGGTTTATATTCAGTGGATAAAGAGCTGGTGCTGTCTTAGAAAATTGGGACCCTTTAATTGGACAAATTGAACACCAAAAAACCTGAAGGCTGCGATATAATTAGTTTTGAAAAATTCTTTCTCAGTGCCCAGACTATATGGTTCAATTGATAAGTCTGTTGATCTGTGTCTTCCTTAGGAATGCCTGTGTTGCCCTGGAATCTAAATGATCTATTGGATAGGAATATGGAGAAAGAGAAACCTCGCAGCAGTGGGGGGACCCCTTACTCTTGTTTACAAAAACATGAAAACGGCTCAATATCTTCTAACTCAAGTCATTACAGCATTAATAAAAACAGCATTAAGTGCTGCCAGGCTGTTCCATTACAACTCTAATTACTGAAAGAGTAGGAAATGAGTGTTTGGGTGAAAAACAGCTTTAGGATTGTGGTGGAGGTTAAGCAATACCAAATTGGAGAGAGAGCTGTGGTCAAGTGATCAAAGCTAGGAGAACCTCAGTTGTATTTCAGATCCATCCCCAAAGCTATGCTTCAGTGGCTTTGGAAGGGGTATTTGTTGCATGGGTACAAAAGTCCATGAGATAAGACAATAGCAATGAAAATGAAGTCAGTAGTATGTGAAGGGATGAGATTTTTTTTTTTATAGTCTCTAATATATATAAAAGGTCAGTTTAAGTAACCTCAGACGATTTAATGTTTGAAGAAACACATCTTTCCATTATAGGTTTCACTAAATATTATTAGAAGAGTATTGGGTTGGGTTGGGGTGAAAATCAGAAAATAAATCAGTATAGGCAAAACAAGGTGCAGAGTTTAATTTCTCGCTAATATTCTTCTTTCATACATAGCTATTAGTTTCCTCTGCATTACTTAAAATTCCTATTTCTAAAGGAAAGTGATAAATGCACAGAATTAGTTAGAAGTTAGTTTGAAAAAATATTAGTTTGAATAAGTAGTGCAAACTTTGAAAATATCTACTTCTTTTAGCACAAAATAATTAAAAAAAAAATTAGAAGAGTGGAATGTCCTCCTTCCCTTCCATCCCAATCTCTTAAATGGCAGGAGGAGCAGGGTAAGCTTTGCCACAGGGCATCCTCTTATCAAGGATGCCTAATTGCCTCCAAGTCTACTAATCTAATATATGAACAAGTACCAAAACAATTAATTGTGTTGATTTAAAACCAATTTCCCCTTTTCCCTTTCTGCTTCCTCCTCCCCAGATCTCTTTACATATTCATCCTGTTTGTGACAGATCATTGGTTGTGAAATTAGGTGATATATTGACCTTTCTGGGTTGAGAAGCTGTGGCTTGCAGAGTGGGCACTACTTTAGGAGGGAGGATGGAGATGAGGGAGTTGGTTTGGGCTCATTGGCAGTGGGGGGTGCTGGGATGAGGTGTGGTCTAAAATCGCTGTTGGATGGGGGACCTTTGGTCATCCCCGTGCAGAAAGAGTAAGAAACAGGCTGGATAACACCTTCCCTGGGCGTGGAAGAGGGGAGCTGGCCCTTTTGAGTTATTTTCACACCCTTTAGTCCCCCTGCTGGTAACACAGTTTTTAATTAACCTCATTAATAGGGTATAAAGGGCCTCAGTCAATCTCTGGGCAATCGCTCCCAAGGATATCTTGCTGAGGGATTCTATGATAAGTGCCTTGGGCACCAGAATGTGCTGAAGATCTTTGTCCATGATGCTAATTGCTTGTGTCATCCCCCTCCCTGCTGCCAGCTACGCAAGGTTCTGGAGATCTTCCTGAACAACAAAGAGTTTCTTTGGAATGAAAAGAGCCCTGACTGTACTTTTGACCACTTTACCTGGCAGCAGCTGCTTTTCAGTGCTGCTCTGGGGGACTCGAGGAGGTAGCAAAAGTTTGAAGGGGGACCCCATGGACTAGTGGAGAGCTGGAGGTGTTTGAAAGGTACTTCTCACCTTTAGGTGCTTTAGAAAAATCTTTTTTCAAATAAATAAATAAAGGCAAACTGAAGATGTATACCAAAAGAAGTACTAAGCAGGATTGCTTGCCCTCGTTTCTTTCTGGCTTCCCCATAATGATTGTATGACAACACAGAGCAGCATCATGAATTTTGCAGAATAGCAGCCAGGTAGAAGACAGAGCAAAAATGAAAGCAAAAAGACTGTGGTTAGTTTATTTTTTTGGGGGAAAGTGGTCATTGAGGGTGTTTTTGTTGCAGGCTGCTTTCTGTTGTGTGCGAGTCCCATCATAACATTTTATTCAGCTCTTGGAATGGCTGTTTTTTGGTACCTGGTGAGTTTCATTCTACGTGGTTTTGTGCACCTGTCCACATTTTTACTAGGGATTTGCAGAGGAGTGCCTTTTAATAATATTGACAATAGAGCAATAGATTTGCTTTTATTTGCTGCTTCCCTAGACCCTTTGTAAACAGTCAGTGCATTGATACCTTCAAAGTTCTCATCCCTTGAATTATGGTGGTGCCTCAGTTTGTGGATTTGAATCCATTCAGCTCTTTTTTTTTTTTTTTTTTTAAGGCAGAGCAAGACCGTAAACTTGATTTTGCTACAAAGGAGCTGTGGAAACTTTCATCACAACCATAGTTTTTTATCTCACTGTGGGAGTAAAGATTCTGGGGCATTTAAGAGAAATCGGGGGGGGGAAGTGGATTCTGTGGTGCCTTTGCTGGTGGGTGAGTGGGTGTTTGCTCACCTTTCTGGTGGCACTTGATTATTGACTTTGTGTGGTCCTGAAATGGGAAAAGGAGAAGGAAGCAAAGAGAAGCTCCATTTCCCATCTCATGTGTTGAATCCTACCTTGCTCGTTATTTTAATTACAAGTGTTTTACTTTGCTGTTTGTTTGCATGAGGGCTGAACTGTAGCAATAGCCTCTTGACTATACACTCAAAGAACAAGAAATGACCCAAAAAATCTGACCTACCATTGTCTTTCATTTTCCTAGCTATTTTCAGTAACTATAGTTTTCGGTTTTGCCATATCCAAAAAAATCCACCCTTCTAGCAGCCTTCCTTGGTGGGTTGCAGAAGAATGGGAAGGCCCTCTAACCATTTCCTCCACTTTATTTTCCGTAAAGTGCAAGGGTTTTGAACAGAAAACCTGACAAGTCGTTTCCTATCATGCATTGTAATTATCTATTATAGTAGGGAATAAAGGATTAATTAGTTTTCAGGCTGCAGATATGACTTAATTAGTTTTCAAGCTGTATCTGAAACACCTGTCTTGGCAAAATCAAAGTGTTTTCATTTAAGGGGAAAAAAAATAGGGTGAGGGAGAGGAGAGAGTGAGCTCAGGGTAGCTGGTTTTTGCTGACCCACTGGGTTGCTCCCCCAATTTCCATCCTCTTGAAGGTTTTATGCGTTTTTTAACTGTCCAATTTATAATGTGTTTAATTGTGCTGATATGCACACACTTGTTCAGGACATGTCACTGCCAGTTTCTGCCATTCCTCCCTAAAATTGAAGGAATATTTAGTGTTCTCTATAAGGATGTATGTGCTGACTCCAGGGATGTCACAACAGAGAGGAAAGTACCAAAACCAACTGTATTTTCTGAAAACCTCAGTTCTGTTCACTTTGTTGGGGAAAGTCAAAGTGCAGGTCATTAAACTCTCCTCTGGTCATTGATTTGGGGACACTTCAGTGCTGAGTGGTCAAATGAAGTCAAAGGATGTTTTTGGTCTATGTGAGCAGCAGCTGAAGCGTGTTGCAGACAGCAGTGTCATTCCACTGGGATTAAATGTGATTTGGGAGGCAAATGGGTGTAAACCAGGAGGATTTGAGGGATGGGTTTTATCGTGGCATCACTGTTAGCAGTGCACTGCTGGCTCTGGAGGGATGGTGTGGGAAGGTGAAGCCCCTGGCTGCAGCTTCTCCTGGGGGCCAGCTCTGCCTAAGAGTGAAACTGCAGCTTCTCTGCTGCCTTTTCCTTCCAAAATAATAACCATACTAACAACAACAATAATAACCATAACAACAATAGTAATTTCTTATATGTTATATATACTATATAGAATATATACTATGTATTTTATATAGTTTATATAATTATTATTTTTCTTCTTATTACATCCATCATATGCAAGAAACTAAGCTGGTTCTGCCTCTCTCCCCCCACAAAACCACATTTTAGGGTCACTCCTTCCAAAGAGGCGTCCAAAGAGAGTTTTGCTTTTTGGACATGGGAAAAATTCCGAGAAAAAGCTTTTTTAATTCAGTATCTGATTTTCTTGGTGCACGTTTTTTCCCCTCCATCTCCCTTTCTACCCCCTCTCCACTTTTAGCTCCAATCCTGCCTGACGGAGCAGCGCTCCCTCCCCGGGCAGGCNTGCCGGCCAAGCAGCGCATTGCTTCAGCAGATGAGTGTTTTGAGGTAGCGTGGGAAGGAGAGAGCAGTGAGTAAGATGGTCTTTCTCCGGTTAGAGGTGTGTGTGGATGTCTGTGTGTGTGTCTTTTGTTGGGGTTTGATTTTTATGAATGGCTGCCTGCGGGCGGGGCGGGGATGCTGCGGGAGGCTTCCCACCTCCAGGTTTGATCCTTTGATCCCTGGGGGTGGGAATGAGCGAGCCTCGGGGAGGACTTCGTGGTGAGGATGCTCTGGAGGATTCCCAGTGAAGTGCTGCTGGGTTGGGAATCAGGTAGGTTTGGGGGGTGAATTTACGTCTGGTTCTGACGTGTTTAACATCACTGTTTCTTCTGCCCTTTTTCTGGTCTGGAAACACTTTGTTGTGTTTGAACTGGGCTGTTGATGAGTGTCCCACCTCCAGCACTTCTCATGACAGCTCAAGATCCCGGTGGGTTTTGGACTTCCAAGGCCAGGTTCTTCCCCCAGAGAGTGGTTGGGGGCTGGAACAGGCTCCCCAGGGAAGTGGTTACAGCACCAAGCCTGACAGAGCTCCAGAAGCACCTGGATAATACTCTGAGGCACATGGTGTGACCCCTGTGTTCTGTGCAGGGCTAAGGGTTGGACTCAGTGATCCCTGTGGGTCCCTCCCAACTCAGCATATTCTGTGATCCTGTGAGTCTGTGATTTGGGAAAGGTCCCCCTGCCCCAAGAGAGGTGGTGCATCACTCCCTTCACCCCCAGCTTCTCTGGGGCTGAGCTGCTGGTTGGGTACCCCAAAGGGCATCCATATAACCCCAAACCTGCTTTTTTTGCACCCAAACTCTTCCTGGTGATGATTTCCTATGTTACTGTTGCACCAAGTGAACCCTGGTGCAACTGGGGCTGTGCAAGTAGACTAGAAAGAAACACAATCAATGCTTCATAAATACATTTTTCCCCTCAGTGTATAGATAACTGAATTTTAAAGAAAGAATTTGTTTAAGGAGTCTTTTATCTCTCTATCTCTCTCTCTATATATATTCTATATATATATTAAAAAGGCAAATAGAAAGTGCCTTTAAGTGCCATATATAGAAGCATGGATTAGGTGGTGGTTTGTACTGAATTAAATGAGTTTTTATCAGAACACTTAGAGACACTTTTTCAATAAAGCCTGAATTGGAGTGGGGAACACCTGACTTCCCTCTGTCCAGTTCTTTCAGCTCCACTGAAAGGCTTTCTAGAAAGAGCCACAGCTCAGCCTGGAGAGCCTACCAGGCTTGTGGGAAGGAAAGAGGATGAGGAGACTTTGCTGTCATTGGCTTTCAGATTTAAAACCAATAATTTCCTTTTTTGATTATAGACTGAATTTGCTAAATTATAGTCTGAAACTTGAGTATTTCAATGATTTATGAAATCTTAAAACCAGAGGCAAGAAGTAGGAAATTTAGGGAGTTTTTCACTTTTCCCTCCCCCTATGATAGTTTGTTCACAAACTCAGTGAAAAATATTTATGCTAAAAAATTGCAACCTTTAAGAAGAACAATTAATGGTTTACTTAACTGGGTAAGATTTCTTTAAGACTTTCAAACTGATGAATCAGCACTGAAAAAAAGTAAGAAGGACATAAGGGATCAACTGATCTGCTGATCATGGCAGCATTACTTTTTAATAGTGATGATAATGAGGCAATGTTTGTGGCAGAACAATAGAATCAGATGTTTATGATCACCTGTGGTTTGCTCTTATAAGTGTTTTGGGGGTTTTCCTTTTTTTTATTTGAAGCTTCCTGCTATTTTGTTGATCATCCCGTAATACAGGTAATGCAGTGTTAATTTAAAGATATAAATCAATCTCCCTCCTTTTGGTTTCATAGCTGCTCAAATGCTATAGCTGCATTATATTGCTGGATCATTTCTTTTTTCCTTCTGTAATTGAATAGTCTCAAAATGCAGGAATGGCACTCTATTTATTTGAACTGTTTAGAGAAAAATTAATAGGGCTATTTTTATGATTAGTGTTTTGTGTCATGGTCTTATTTTTCACTATCTGATTTATGTAGCTAGGACTGAAAAAAATCATCCTCATTTGAATTGCTGATTTTTCTTTTATAGAGGTTTAGGTTGGGATTTTGTAATTTCTGCTTTTGGAGCAGGACACAGAGAGCTTGTGCAGGAGAACTTGAAATATGAAGTTTCTTCTGTGCTGTTATGGTCTCAGGGCTGCTTTGATCTCCTATGGTGAAATGTAAGATCCAGAAAAATGCAGGATTGCTTGAGAGATGCTTGCTGATGCTGGTGTATGTGTGTGAGGTATTTCAGAGGGGCTACTCCATTTACTTGAGCAAACACAGATTTTGGGTGGGAGAGGGTGTAGGTAGCTGGCAATCAGTGACTGCCCAGCCATGTGTATCTGTTCTGCATCACTTGCAGTGCCAAGAAAACAGGATGGTTTGAACCCCTGGAAGGAGATATGGGGTTGATGTCCCTGTGCTAAAGAGCAGGTGACTTTTCAAGCCCAGCCTTTACTGTGCTGCACCCAGCTTATCTTCTCATCCCCCCTTTTTCTGACTTAGCAGAGGAGTAAAGCCTGAAGTCTCACCCATAGTTTTGTCCATGGTGAGCAGCTCTGCTTTGATATAATCCATTTAAAATGCTGAAAGCTTCTTTTTTCCCCCCTGCCTTTGCCATGCAGATGATTTGAAGAAAATAGGTATCACTGACTTATGGTTCTGTCCTTTTCCTCCTCCCTGAAGGTCTGTGAGGACAGACATCAAGGGGTGCAAAAGGACTGGCTGCTCCTCCAGCTTTTCCCTGGCATCACTGTCACACTGAGCCACATCAGGAGGTCACTGATGGCTCCTCGCCTTTTCTGGCAGCAAGGACTTGCTATCCAGGGAAACACTCTTATCTCTGTGATAAAATGCTGTGTATGTTTTGGTGTGGGGTTTTTTTTTGGTTTGTTTTTTTGTTGTTTTGTTTTTGGGGTTTTTTTTTTTGGTTTTTTTTTTTTTTTTTTAAATGAATAGCCTTCTTACAGACAGAACTACTGGAAAAATTAAATTGTGAAGCTTTAAAGAGCCTGAGCCAAGCAAGGCTTTTGGAGCAGTGCTGCCTGGGAGCTGGTCCCTGGGAGCTGGTGGCCTTGGCTTGTTTGTGGAGCCATAGCTGATAGGGAAGTGTTGTCCTCTAATAAATGAGAGATAGCGACTAAGGAGATGTTAATAGCAGGAGGTGCCACATGAGAAACAAACACCCAAAGCACTTTGGGAGTTGTTGGCAGCTATTTCCTTCCTGCGTGGACTTCGGTACTTTCCTGGACTGCACAGTTCACTGACAACATCAGGGTGTTAGGAAGCTACTCTTGTCTCTGAGGCCAAAATCTGCTTTGGCTAATTATGGTACAAGACCTCTACATTTTGACTGCCTTTTTTTTTTAAACTGTATTTAGTGTATTTGCTATTTAAAACATCTACTGGCATGGTAGGTGCTTAGAGAACAAAACACTCAAATGCCCATAGTTAGGAGCAGCAAAACCTGTGCTTGATGTGATGGCACATACCTGAGCTTCACCACTCCAGAAGGGATTCACATCTCCTGGTGCAGCTGGGAAGGTCACACATTGATGGTGAGAGACTGAAACCAGTTTGTTTGAATGATAGGCAAAACAAAGTATGGGACTTCATGCTTTAATTCCTCTGCTAAGTAAGTCAGAAGAAAAAGGGAATGAAAAGATAAGCTTGCTCCTGTTAAAAGACTCTATGGCCATATTGGTTTTATGGCTGTTATAGGAATATTTGAGGACCACTTTTGCTTCATCCTGTTGCTGAGAGGAAGGATGAAGCAGTCATCAGGCATGCTGGGCAGGTGGAAAGTCCTGGTCTCTCACTGGCTGTCCCCTGTGGTCCTTTGTAAGTCTCTCTGCATTTCAGTGTCCCAGCCCCATGTCTGTAAGCACAGAAAACATTTTCCAGTTGCATTAGGAGGCTGAAAATAATGCATCAGTGTATGCAGAGTATTCAAGTAATAGAAATAATAATTAAAAACTAATACATTATTAATGATTTATTAATAATAAGTAGTAAACACTAATGAATAATAATCACACAAATAAACTTAGTTTAAGCAACAGTTGTGTACACACCCAGAATGTGCATGATGAAATTGTCTCCTGGTTATATGCATGATAAATTGCCATTGTGATAAACCTACATGAGTATAAGGTGCTCAAGTTCTTAGGTGATGAGGTTGAATAATGAGTTCATGTTGGATTGAAGGGCTATCAGGTCATGACCAAATGACTTCTGTATGAAAAGAATATGATATGTCATTCCTGACCAGCAAATCTCTTCTTTGTTGTTACTGTTGTGCACTTCTCGTGTTTCCATATACATACATGCTTGGAAATTATGGAGAAGGTTTTATGGGGTTATTTCAGGAGCAAAAGCATTGCTTGATGCTTTCTCTCTTTGGAGTATGAGATTGTACAGAGTTGTGTTCCAAAGTGTGCAAAGCATTGTATTGGCGTGTGCAATGTAATTAACAGTGTAATTAGCCTTCTAATTAATGAAAATCTTGACATCCAGATCTTTGACATCCAAAATAGTGTCCTGGTGGTTAGGAAGACTACGTGTTGCTGTTACTGGGTTGCACAGTGTTCCTGATGACTGGCTGAGAGCTGCTGGTCCAGGGCACTCTGGCAGAGCTGCCACAGGGATCCTGATGAAATACGTAGGGCAGGGATATGTGCTGTTAGGAGAATGATGTAGGCAAGGTGCCATGAAGATAGAGGTTAAATCACTGTGGCCTAATGCGGATTGGCACTAAACCTCGCCAAATTAAATGTTCAACCTTTCCTCTGTTAGAGGTTGCATTAACCACTGGTGTAATTAAGAAAAAAACCAGTAATTTTACTCAAGACGGAGTTCCAAGGGGTCTTGTGCCTTGAGTTGCAAGAGTGAATAATGCAAATATGTGTCCTTTTCAAGTGTTCAGACTAACAGGTTTTTACCAAAGTGAGCCAGTAAGGGGAATTAATTCTAGTGCCAAGCAGAAGTTCCTGCTGCAAATTGCCATGACCTAAAGAAATGGAGGAGATGGAGTAGGGTTGATAGGAAAGGTAAAACACTTTTTGCTAGTGAGGTGTCAATGATAATGGGATGTTTGGTGGTTGCTTTAGCTGTATCAGATGGGCATAGGGCCAGACCCCACTGGTTTCTGCTTTTCCCCATCAGAGAAGATCCTTGGGATAATGGGTTTTATGCTGGGTCTTGCCTTCTGCTCCCCTCTGTCTAGCAGTTTGGAGCCCGGCTAGTTGTAAACTTGGTCCTAAATTAGCTGGTTTTCACTTTTGTTGTATGGTTTTCTGTTTTCTCCACTGAAGGAGGAGATGCTGTTCTCTGACCCTTCACATAAAAGCAAGTGTAATGCAGGCCTCCTCTGAGCAGAGGTGGTACAGGGAGTTGGAGAAGGAGGCTAAAAATCAAGCACCTCTTTGCTATTTCTCCCTTGTTTTAATATGAAGGGAAATGGAAGGATTGATTGCTTATGGTGAAAATGATTGTAAGCACTTCAGCCATTTAAACTAGATTTAATTTTTGGTTTGTTTATTTGGCATCATCGTTCATCCACCCCAATGAAATCTACTGCTGACCAGGGTGGACTACTGGTCTGGAGAGGCAGGAGCTCTGCAGGAGAAGTCATGCTGATGTAGTGGCCAGACCTTCAAGAGTTTTTATGTTCCTTTGGATGACACTATTTTTTATTTTTTGGAAAGTCCTTTCTGCTGTAGACTTTGCAATTCTGGAAGGAAATGTCTTGAGTTTTGTGTTGGGATGAGGTCTTGAGTACCCGATCCTTTCTCTGCCTAGAGAGAGAACAGAGCTGTCCCACTGCAACTGATAATTTTCATGGTAGAAATAACACAGATATGTGTGAGGGGAGATGACAGAGAGCATCCATTTTCTTGGGCTAGAGGACCTGTGTCATTGGGTAGAAAAGCCATTTCTGTGGGCTGGAGGAGCAGTGCAGACTCAGTGAAGGTGGCAATCTGCAAGTGAGGTGACAATCAGCTAATCTGCAAGAAATCTTCAAGTGGAGTGAGACTCCCCAGAGCCACCTTAGTCACTGATAATCAAGCCCAGACTTGCTGAAGATGGTCTCAGCAATTGTACTGGTCCTTTCATCTTTCCAAGATGACCTGAGTGCTGTCACAGTTGTTCAGGTATCATGAAAAATTCCCAATTTGATGACATGGACCTGTCGGATGCAACATCAACCCGAGCTCTGTGAGGAACAGCCCCTATGGGTGTTGTTTGACTTGACAGATTGAAGGTGCTCGTTCAATTAATGCTGCATCATGGTTCACTTTCAATAACACAGGAGGTGTCAGCAGTTTTGTTTACAAGCCTTCGTGCTCTCCCAGTTTAAGTCATTCCTGACAAAAGGAAGTTTAAATGCTTGCATTGATTCCTGGCTCCACAGTGCAAAATATCTGCATGTGGCAAAGACGTGGAGATTTTTCAAAGCAGCCTAAAGGATTTAAAGTGCTTTTAACATCTTGGACACTGAGCTCCTAGGCCTTGGACCAGTGCTTTTAAGCATTGATAAGGAACAGATTTAGAAGATGAAATGCTGGGTTCCATTAGTTCTCTCAGTGCATGCTTTGCTTATTTATTCTTTTGAGGAAAGCACTCTGATTAAATTTACCCTTTATAATGTTTAGAGACTCACATTCACAGATTTGGTCCTTCTAAAAACCATGTTGGGTTTTGTAAAGAACATTATGGCTCAGAAGTCAGATTTATGGAGACTTTGTCATAAGTCTCCTCCTGGTCACTGAATAAACTATCCAAAAATATAGTCCTTGATAATTTCAAATGTGATACATGTAACAAATAAGATGCTTTCTGGTTTTCAAGTAAAAGCTTGAAAACAGTGAGGTGGGTTGTGGTTTTGTTTTGTGGTGGTTTTTTTTTTTAATAGACCCGAGTTTTTAACAAAAATTGTTAATTTTTTCCACTTTTCTATGGACTTAAAATGTTCCATACCTGAATGTTTCATTTTAATTTTTTTGAAAAGGCTAATTTTGTGTTTGCTGTAAAAATTCAGACTGTCATATATTAAGGTGGCCCTATGTTTGAGGAAAAATATGGAAGGAAAAAACCCCAGAATTTCAGTGTGAAACTATTTTACACGTCAGATATATTGGAGTTAATTGGCTTTTGTATCATGCTCATCTGCAGTGGATCTACCAAAATAGCCTAGATGATTGCTTTGCTCCATCTGGTTATTATCTTGCTTGTTATAATATCCCTGTGCCACACTGTTGTGGCCGGCTGTGGCTCAGGAAAAACTTGCTGGAGATTCCTGAAGATCTGCTCTGTTATACATTACCAACTTGTCAGGGACTCACTTGACAAATTGAAAATTAGCCAAATGCTTTTCTAAGCCAAAAGTAGCCTGAGATGATGTCTATGCATCATACCAAAGAGCTCTTTTGAGTTCTTTAAGGTGACTGACTCCAAATACTCCTCAAATTATTAATAGTGCCCTAATAAACCTGGAGAGTGATCCTATAAATTTCTACATGCGCGGGGGTTAAGCAGTGAAGTCAATATTAATTAATAGTCAGATGCAGTGTTTTATTTCATGTAATCAGCCTCCTGACAGTCTGAGCAGTCTTGGAGGTTAGTTACGCTCAAAGAGTGGGAGCGATGCCAGAGCGTCCCATGCTCTGTCGTTATAAAATAGCAAATAATCTGGAGCCCTTGCAAATAATAGCTCCAGATTTAGTATATCACATGAAACACTCTGTGTTCCTTCATAAAGGGTGGTAGGAGTGATGTGCTGATGGACCTCAGGATGTTTCTTCTTGCCCTCTCCACCAGCTCTCAGTTGGAAAGCAACAGAAGAAGTTGGCTTTATTGTAAGGGCAGGAGAGAGGGGCAAAGATCTGGGTGTTGGGGTGAATTAGGGTGGTTGGTACCTTCAGTGGCTTCAAGGTGGCAGCTCCAAGGCAGAAGGTTGCAGAGAGAAAAGAAAGACATGAAGCTCTGCACTTGTAGCACAGATGGAAAAGGAGGGAGACTCCAGAGAAGAAGGAATGTGTAGATGTAGTGCTTTAGGGACGTGGCTTAGAGGTGGATCTGGCAGTGCTGGGTTAGTGGTTGGACTCGATGGTTTTAGCAGTCCTTTCCAACCTTAATTCTATGATTCAAAGAGGATGCCCCTGACGCCAGATCTAGTATAAACTAAATGACTTCACAATTGTTTAACATGCACTACTGGGAATATTTAAAGGAGTAAAGTTCTATTTCGAGGAGTAGCTGTGTTTGTGTTCCTGGACTGTCAGATTACTCTGCTCAAAAGCCATTCCATTAATTTGTAGGAGTGATTTATCGAATATTCTGTCCTTCAATAGCTCCTGAAAGTTCCTCATAAGCTCTCCACCTTTGCCTGGCCAGTATTTGGCATCTCACTCACTTTTGGCTATGGGGTAGACACCCTTGATAGACAAGGGTGTGTGATACAACTCATTGCAGGGTGTTTGATAATAGAAAGCCCATCTTGCCCAGAAATTCTGCCTTCACTGATTTTTATACTACCTTGAAACTACAATGCGTCCCAAATGCCACTCTTTACCCCCAAAACGGACTGAGGGGAAAGGAAGGAAAACAAATTAATATTTGCCAGGCAGATGCACAGATTCCTTTTAGCTGAGGATATTTGACAGTGCAAAGATGGATGCTTCATCCAGGTGTTCGTATTTTCTCTCCAGTCCGTTATTAGAGTGAATTAGGATACCTTTTGGCTACCATCTCTCCTCCAAGAGACAGGCTTCTCATAAGTTATTTATGTGGGACATGTCACCTTCTTAATTATATTCCTATATAACCTGACGAGACCGATGCAAAGTGTTCCCTGGCGTGAGGAGGATTCATGTGTGATGGAATTGTGCTCGATTCACAGTGTTCATCTCTGAACCTGCACCATACTTCATTCTTGGGGAAGAAAAATAAAAAAAATTTGCAGAGATTTGTGGCCAGTTAACCCAGGCAATGCTTCATTTTTGTGGAAGAAAAAAAAGAGATTTGTGGCCAGTGAAAGGTTTACTATTGAATTTTTAAAATATCACGTATATACAAATGCACACATAAATACAATACATGAGTATAAAATAAACATATATTCACTGCCAGTGCTACTGATGGTACATTAGTGCTTTAATTCAATTTAAATACATTTTGCCTGCCATCCCACTGCAGCTGGAGTTGCAGTCTCCAGGTTGCAGTGTCTACAGGTGGAGTCCCTCACCACAGGGCAGCTGGCTGCAGGGTAGAGTTGAGTGGATTGACGTTTCTGAAGCAAAACTTCCCTCTCTTTTCATTTTTTTCCACACCTGAAGCTGCTCAATTCACTCCAGGAACATTAAATTTTGATTGAAGACATCTCATATCCCAGTTTTTGTCCCTGTTCAGTGAAGCACATCTTGTGATTATTGTTTAGACTGAGCATATATTAATTTGTATTGTCTTAATGTCATGGTTAAGGGCTTTGCTGAAAGAGATGGACTAAAGCATGTTGTCTGAATGCTCTGAGTTGGTTGCTTTTAATGACATTCACCAAATGTTAGGCAGCCTGTTGAGGGGGGGACGTGTAGATGGAGTGTGGCAGTGGCAGATCTTTCTATCATGCACTGCTTTTTTGAAACTTCAGGAAACAGTTGTTTATCATCCATGTTTCTACATCCAGATGAAAATAAATGTTCCAAGATTTAGCTATTTTTCAAGAAAATTGTTTAAACCCCTTCCCATAGCTTGGGTTTTCTTTCCATGAGCTATCCTTGTCCCATGTTGCCTAAAGCTGTTAGGCAATGGTTTTACATGTCTGTCTGCTCTGTTCCTGCTCATTCCTTTGACATTGGTGCCATCTCAATGGATGGAGTTTTCGAAGGCAACGTGTGTTTCTACAGTTGCCTCAGAAAAAGGCTGCTGTGTTGAGGGAGTTGTGGTCTGCCATCATCTAGGCCAGATGTTTTGTCCCATCTGGACGTTTTGGGGTGCAAAGCCCAGTTGCCACACGGAGCTGCAGGAGACATTGCCCCACAGGTCAGCCCTCCTGTGGCCTGCTCAGCAAAACCCTGGTTTGATGGGGCTTCCCAGCACTGGAGCAATCCTGCAGACTTCTACAGTTGCTGCCTTTTTCAACATTTTTTCATTAACTGTTTGGACTTCATTTCTGGCTGTAATGTTTTTTTGTGCAGTTGAGATAAACTGAGAAGCTCCATTCAAAGGTGCCTCATTGACAGCCTCTCCTCTGTCACAGGAGTGCTTTCTCTTCCTGGCCATATGTGGGTTTTAGCCTAAAACACCTGAGTTTTGAGTGTGTATTGTTGAGCACATCTCAAGGCTTTTTGGTCAGCAAAGCACGTGTGCACCAAGCACTGAATGGCCCACATTACAGTGGGTTTTCTTTTAATGCCAACTAATCAAAATGATTTAGCCAGATCTCTTCTTTCTACATTGGTGCAAAAGCAGGGGAAGTAACCAGAGATCAATTAATTTATTTGAGAGATGGGCTTTTGGAGGGGAGTTTATTTTCTTTTAATCCATGGGATCAAAAAATGGTCTTCAGTGGGATGAACATATGTTTCTGCAGTGTGGATTTGGATTTAGCTGCAATCTGGTATGTCTTCTAATGAGAAAGCTGTCTGCCTTCTCTCCCCTGTAGCATTTCTTGCTCCATTTCATGTCATCTACTTCCACCATCCCTGATATGGACAGAGACACCTTCCACTAGACCAGGTTCCTTCCACAAAGACCAGAAGATCAAGCATCTTTTAGTTTCAGTTTAAAGCTGTGCTTATTTGCTGCCTTGGATAGGGGAGGCTTTAAGTCCTGAACTGCCACTTTCCCTGAGAATTTGTCTAAAAAATTAACACAAACCTCCAGCTTTTTCCAGCTCCAGCAGTGACATGAGTAGGTAAACAGCTCAGCGTTTTCCTAAAGAACCAAATATATTCCAAAATTATATCCAGTAACTCCTGTCCTGCAGAAAGAGGTATTTTGGGTAACACCATCCTCCCATCTGGTACTTTTTTAACGGATATCACTATGCCTGTACTTCAGCTTTTATTGTTGTAGCTGCATCAGCCAGGGATGGGACAGCCACAATGCTGGGGAAAGTGCGCTGGGTGATTAAATAGCTGCTTTTTGAGCAAATTCTTCTGTTATGGGTTGGGTTTGAATGGATAGAATGCCCACAATTGAGTTTGGGCATTCACGCTTGAACTTCAAGTGTTATTTTTGTGATAGGGAGAGGCAAAAAAATCAGTGGCCGGATTTAACTGGTAAAGTGTTAGAGTTGTGTGAGAGTGAGGGGCACGGTGGGTAGGAGTCTGGAGTGCCTGCCTTGGCTGTGCTTTGTTCTCCAGCATGACAAAGATGTTATAGACCTCAGGCATAAAAAAGTAATACTTGAGCACCTCAATACCTTGACAGGTCTGAGCCTTAAAGCTGGTTTCCAAAGGATGTTGGACCCCTTACATGATTATTTGGTTTGGGTGATACCTGCCCAGTCACATTCAAGTTTTCCAGCAAGTGCTGGAGTTCAGTCCTCCACCTTCGTCCTTGTTTCTTTGCCGAGTGTTGAGAGGTTTTGGGTAGGAAGCTGAGATACTCTTTCTTCAAATGGGTTCCTCCTGTTTTTGTAGGGGAAGTTGAGTGCATATGCAGAGACAGGATTTAATGCTAATGCATCCTCCATCAAAATTTATATTAAATGGACATAGAGCTCACTGAATTCCCCTAATCTCTGATTTGTGTGGCTGAGCGATGGACAGACTCTTGGCCTACTTTGAAGAGAGGAAGGAAATGTGTAAGGGGAAGCAGGAGCTGGAGTTGCTAGGGAAACACGAGCAGGGATGCTCGCATGGCTCTCACCTGATCGCTGCTGCAGCAGCTCCACTGTGCAGGTTCCCTTTCATACAAGTGTCATGTAGCCTCCTGGGTGAATTCATGGTCACAAAAACCTGCTGGAATTGTCCCCTCTAAGAGTTTTTCTCCCCTAAGGCTTGAGAGGCAGCAGTGGTGCCTGCAGGACCCCATAGAGTTGGGGAACACACAGTCAGCCCTATGACTTCTCTGGGGACAGCTGCCCATCAGCATCACAGCTGGTCCCTGAGGGTTGTGCTGGGAAATGAGAGAAATGGGGGAAACAAGGATTTGCTCCTTCTGGGATCACTTTTGGGGAATTGCCAATTCTCACTTGCTAGGAATGAGTGAGAAGGAAGGAGTGCTGTTAAGGTATGCAGCAGGTTCAGTGGTTTCTCTGCTCATGTCCATATTGTGGGAGATGGGGAAGATGCTGCACCCATCTGGGTTGTCCACATTTTAATTACTCTTAAAATTTTCATTCCCATTTGTTCCTCTGAACTACGAGTCCCGGAGTACTTTGTTATTTGAATAATTAGGGCCAGGCCATATACTTAGTGCTTAGCACACTCTGTACCAGGAAAGATGACTTTTGTTGAATTTATGATTATGCAGGTATTTTTTTCCCTGCAAATGTTTTATTTATTGCAATGGTTATTGATAGCTGCACTTACCAATCCTGTTGAGGCAAAACAACCTTCTACAACTGCTTTTTTATTTGTGTGTATGGAATAAAAATCAATCCTGGCAAAAATTTGAATATCTGGATTCCTCTTGGCTTCCCCACCTTGTAAAATTTAATAATAGCTTGTAAATGTTTTCCTCAGCTGCTCCTCTGTTCTTTAATTGAGCACAGATGAACCTTGAATGAGTGTTTTTTGTATGACTGGGTGGTTTTTTTCATGTTTAAGCAGCAATCCTTTCAGTTTAAGCAGTGAACGCTTTGGGGAGATGGATGCGGGACTGTTTGTATTGTGATTATTTTCTTAAGTTCAGAACTAAACAGGTGAGGAGCAGAGCAATTGAAACTTTCCTGTGCTGGCAGGTTCCTTGGGAAGCAGCCGGTACCATGCAGAAATTGGAAGCAGCTGGCTTTACTTTATAATTAATCAAGGGAATGATTATCTTGCGATAATCTTGCCCCCTTCATCTCCTATTGCATAAGTAAACAGAACTTCAGCTTGTATACATTGAGTTTTGGCCTTCCACTTTTGCTACCAGAGGTGACAGGTGAAAATTCAGGCATGTCAGGATGGGCTGCCCTTCCATCAGCTCTGCCTGGCTTGCTGTTCCCAACACCCTGGGACAGTGCAAGAAGGGACTGAGCTGAGCTGGCTGTGCCAAGAGCAGTGATGGAGCCTGGTGCCAGCTCCTGGGTGACCATGTTTCACAGCCAAACAGCCACGTGAGGAGAAGGTTGGTGCTGCAGGGCTCTGGCTGAGCTCCATGAACTGTTCTTTCTGTAACATCTGGCCAGAGGCTGCTGCTTTGAGCTTCAAACAGAAGAAAGGGACCCATTTAAAAATTGAAAGGCTGCTGCTAAGGGGTGAGCGTGGGGCTTGCACTGTGGTGCTGCAGAGTCCGTGTCTCCAGTTCAGTAGGGTGTGCCAGGTGAGATGAGCTCAGATTAGCGAACTCCTGTCCTTAAGTGCCTTGGTTACATCTGAACTCACGATGGACTTGAGAGGCAGTTGGCACGCACACGACCAGCTCTGGGGCCAAGCCTCAAATCCCCCTTGGCCAGCTTGCCCAGGTGCTGCAAGCAGGTCAGCATTGCCACTTCTGTGGATCCCAGCACCTCAGGCTGGGGTTTGCCTTTCCTTAGATACCTTTCAAAAAGAAGGAGAAGGCATGACTGAATAGCAGACACTGCATTCATCTCTATTTTATTCCTTACCATTCCCGTGCAGTATCTTCTGGCTGGGTGGATGAAACCATGAGCTGGAAGGAACTGGCTCCTTGCTTGTCAGCGGCGCCGGCGTGGCCTGTTTGCTCACCCGGAGGCGGGGGACACTCAGTGTCAGCTCCTGTTCAAAATAAATTTGGTTTCTAAATTGAGATAGGGATTCTGCACAAACACTTGGCATAGGTGAGTTGGAAAAAGGTTTTAAGGGTAAGCAGGTTATTTATACTCTGTCTTGCGTGTCCAGCTTGTGTTTGTGCTGCTAAGTCGTTTATGTTTATTTTATGGAGAAAGGCCTCTGCCATAAATACTGCTCTAACCAGCAGTCAGCAGCAAGCACAGGGTGGCCATAGGGCAGGGCATCCAGCTTGAATGGATGAGTATGGGTGGGAAGGAGAATTTAAATTTGATTCAGTCCTTTCCTAAAGACCGCATCCGGCATCGTACAGTAACTAAGAGGGAACAGTGGGCTGGGGGATGTGAATCTTCCATTCTCCATCCCTGGGCAGTTTAATTTTCAACACTGGAAAGGTTTTCAGGCACATTGGACTGGGACTAATCATAGGCTCATGCATATGATAATTTTTTAACAAGTATGGGTGTTTGTATGAGCCCTGCTTGTATTACAGTGATCCCACTTGTGAAGTCTGTGGAAAGTATTGTTCAATATACATTTTCCTCCTTGGGACATAGGTATGAACAGGCCATTGGGCACTCAGATGAGTAATAGGGATTTGGAAATGCATCTTGGTTTGGGGGGTGAAGAAGTTTTGAAATGTGTCAAAATCCATTTCTTCCCATAAAATGTTGGCAGGTACATTTACCCTCACGTTTTTCTCACAGACTCTTCAGTGGGAAAGAGTTAAATGTCTTCTCACATGTGTTCATCACCACAGCCTTGAGGAGATTTCTTGTCTTCATGAAATAAATGTAGCACGTGTTCAGCTAAAAATATTGGAAGAGGAATCCTTCCTTGGCCACAGCCCTGATATGGGAGAGCAGCTGTGAGTCACAGGGATTTTGTTTGTTTTTAAACTTCATCTGTCTTCAAAGTGATGTTGTGGCAATTGTGGGATGTTAGAGGAGCCAAAGTCCCCATTGACCTTTTGCATCCACTGATGGACATGGACTAAGACTTCTAGGCAGCTGTTTGCAACGTGTTTTGGATGAGGCTGCTGTTCTGTTTGCAGTACCTGCAAAAGCAGAAAACCCGAAGGTTACTGGGATGAATTGAACTTCAGCAGCTGCAGGGTGGAGCACTGATGTTGCACCTTTGTGTGATGATCTGCTGCTGCACAGAGGTGGAGAGCAAGGAGAAATGTCTCAGCCTCACTTTTTGCAGGAATCAGTCCGTGACACCAAGGCACTTGGTTCTCTGTGTTAACAAGTAAAATGGATATTGACCCTGCAAATCGACATGCAGTCCTCTGACTGTGTGTGCCTTTGAGCAGTTCACCACTTTGAAAAAGTCAAACTGCTCCCACGTGTGTCTCAGTGGGGTGGGAGTTCTTACATTTGGCTTAACCTTCTGCTTTAGGGCCTTTTACCCCTGTGGGTAGTTTCTGTTGGGTGTCTCCATTCTTAAACCCCTAGCATGGGGTTATTGGTGCCTTGATAGATGGGTGGTGTGAGATGGGGCTTCCTGGCCAGCTGTATTTGACTCTGCAGGTGGATGCTGCTGCTCATCATCATGAAGGTGCTGGGAAACTGCACTCCAGGACTGGCATGCTCTGTGCTAGCTGCTCCCACTCCCAGACAGATCATTTTAAATGATGCTTCACTTTGCATTGTAAAAGCAACCCTCCCCTCTTTTTTTCCTTTTTTCTTTCTCTTTTTTTTTCCTTTTTTTTCCCCTTTTTTGTTTTCCTGCATTGCTGTCCAGTCTTTTGCCCACCACCCCAAATCCCAATTGAGACCTGATGCTGAGGGCCAGATGAAGCAGCAAATGTATTCAGCTCAATGATTTCCACATGAGCAGGGCTCTGTGCTGGTGAAAGAAGTGAACTCATTGCAGAAACCTCCCAAGAACAAAGCTTTGGAGAAAGGATCAACCTTATTAGCACATTTAAGGAGAAAGGGGGTTTGTCACTGTATCAGTTTATGCTTCAGCACATTAGCGTTGTAAATCTCTTTGTGACAGGGTTGATTAAAAAAATACATTTGCTTTCCCCTCTCAAAAAATGGGAAAAAAAGAAAGAAAAAATTAAATCTCCAGCACACTAGTTTGTTGTAAATCTTTTAAAAAAAGTTTATGGGGTTTGATGGTTTGAAGCCTCCTGCAGTTAAGTGATTTTCTTTTTTTTTTCAAGCAATCTTTTGGTTTCCCAAGCATTCTTCTGGCCTTTTCACTTGAAAAGGAAAGGCAAACTTACATGAATTGAGCAGGGGCACTCTTAGAACGAAGCGAGGGTCGGTGCTTCTCCAGGCTTTTCTTCCCATTGTTTGAAGAATACACTGAGGATGGTAGGAGCAGATGTGCTGTTTCTATTTGGGCTTATTTTGGCCCTTGTATGGATATATATGAACTGCCATTGCATTAATTCCTCCCATGGTAGCTGTGGCTTAGTCTGTGTTACTTAATGTGTTGAAGCTTTTCCTAAGCATAGGATGAATGTTGGTGCTTTACATCAACACTATTAAAAAACATCAACAAAAAGGTGAAAATTATCAGTAGGAGGAAAAATCAGTGGAAATCTTTCTGTCCTGTGATTTATGTTGTGAGATATATACCCTGCACTTGTGACCCCTCAGAGGTGTGTCTGCCATACAGTCCTGCTGCAGCTGGGGTGTGCAAACTTAGCCAGCTGTGTTAGTGATGGAGGGTGAGCTAATACATCATCCAGCCATTGATTGCTGAATGTGACACAATGTAATAGTACCTGCCACAGGCATTTAATTCTAGGGAAAAAAAAAGAGTGGAAGGTGAAGGAGATTGCATTTAAAATAAGTGTATGTGAATGATCTATCTGTATTACATAATACACAGGAAGATTAGCCAAGCTTTGAGCACTAGACTGCTAATTTTGTTTGGCCAGTGACTCTCAATTTAACTGTACTATAAATGAAATTGAGAACGGATGCTTGTGGTCATGAATGTTTTAATACTAACAACAAAAACTTGTTTTTTTGTTAGAGTACAGGAAAAACAGTCTGGCACTGGAACAGAGATGCTGCATTAATTAAAGGCAGCCAGAAACCTGGCAGATTTTTCGCTTTTGTGGGTAAATCCTTCAAAGAAACTCTTGCTTCTGACTACTTAAATTGATGTGAAAATCTCTGCCTTGTTTTAGTTACGGATGTGGCATCCTTGGTTGGGCTCTATCCCATCATGGAAGCACTGTTATATCACTGCATGTTACTAGCTGGGCTCTCACAGTTACAGTATGTTTTAAGGTAGGTGTTCTCTCATGGACACACATCACCACAATCACTGCTTCAAGGACAGTATCTCTTTCACAAGGACCTCATCTCTTTCACCTTCTGAATCTCTCATCCTCTTGAAACAGCAATGGTTCAGTGAGGGATGTAAATACATGCTCATTCCTACCCTCCTCTAATGATTGAGGTGGTTTGTTTTGGTTCATGTAATACATAAAATACATATAATTGCTCATCTATTCATCTCCCTTTCTGTCTCTCACCTTGTTCACACATGAATGTGGGATGTTTACCCAGGGGAGAGAACAGAGCTGGGCTCAGGTCTGTGCCATGTGACGCAGCTGTGGGAAATCCCTCTTGTGTGAGCAAGGGCTCCAAAGAAGCAGGTCATGGTCTGCTTGTCCCCTTCTAATGGCCAAGGAATGATCTTTAGCCCATGAAATGCCCACGTGGAAAATCTGTGACACATGTCCCTCTTCCCTAGATGGGGATATACTGGAAAGAAATCCTGGTCTGCTCTGCTGGAGATGCCTTTGCTGGAGCTCCTCCTAATTCAGTCTTATCAGGAGGAAATTACTGGTTTGCACCTGATGCATTATCAAAAAATACCCACTTGCAATGAGGCTGGATTAACCATGACATTTTACAAGGCCAGCCGGGAGAACTGCTTCGTGATTAAGTGAAGATAGTTTCTACCCAAGCCATGTGCTTTACTTTCTAAAATATCTCATTTTTGGAGGGCAGGATGTGCATTTCTCACTTTCTTTCCAAGAAGCACATTTTCAAAACAGGAGTAAACTGCAACCAGTCAAACTTACTCCATGCTCTGGTCAAACAGAAGTGGAGAGATGCTATTTTCATCAGGATTTATGAAGTATTTACGTGCTTGGAAGATGCTCTGTGATACCTAACCATAGGCTGATCATTTAAGGAAGTGTTTGGATGACAAAAGGAGTCACCCAGCAGAAGCTTAGTGTGGTGGACTTGAGATTTTGTAGGTGTTAAGGTTGTTGAAGAGGACTGTGATGCACTAATTTAACCTTCTACATAGCTATGACAGAGGAATTCGATCTTCTGATACCCACAACCTGTCTTTTTTGTACTAAGTGCTTAAAATCCATTCCAAGGTAAGAGTCTACTTAGGCCTTTAAGATTACTCAGCAGTCAGTAGAGCTGGAAACAGCACGGTTGGCTGAGGAGCAAAATGATACCAGGTATATCAGTTCCAAATCCTGCAGGGAAACTCAGGATGTGGCAGAGGCTACTGACAGAAAGCTCTGCTGAAGGAATGGGAGCAAGAAACTTAATATCCATGCTGATGTTTGAGTTGAAAACCATCTGCTTGATCTCTCCTGCTAGTCCAGGATGAGAAGTTTGTGTGCTTTCAAGAGGAGCTGTAGAGAAGTTGTGTCCTTCATCTATAAGTGACAGATGGAAATAAGAATTGGGAGATAGAAATCTTTCATCCTAGGATAATGAGATGAGAGAATATAGCATTGAAGAAAATACCTGGAAGGCACATCTGGCTGTGATTCCTCTAAAAATAATTTGTCATTCTTTAATCTCCTACTGAGGATGCCCTGAGTTTGCAGTTCCTGTTGTGCCCCAGAAAACATCTTGTAGATTCTTTGGGCTTCCCTGTGTGTTAAAATGCATGAGAGTCACTGGCTTTCTAGTACTGCTGCAATGAGCTCTGTTCTTGCCATCCCTTAGGTAGATGGTTTGCAAGGAGGGATTTCCCAAAAGCATATAGTATTGATTCAGTCCTACTTCCAGAATCCAGGGGAAATATCTTCTGAGGCACTTGGAAACCCCTCCTGGAGTTGCTCAGGTCTGTGGAGACTTCCACATGTGCTTTGATCTTTCTGTCTGAAGGTCTTTGAAACAAAGATTTTGCATGGACTAGATAGTCAGCATTCCTGAAGACTTTTAACTTCTGTTCTGCACTGCTTCTCAGCACATCTTGTCTTTATAGTGATGATTGTTAGAAGTGAAGACCCACACCCAATGTGACTTTGGCACCCAAGGACATAGAGAGCATCCCTGCAGCTGCCTGTGAGGTTTCCAGTACAGATAAACTCAAGGCAGTGGCTTTCTGGCTTGCAAATTCTCCTACCTGATGGGCAAGGGTGTGCCCTACAGAAGGGGACAGGGCAGGAATATGGGAATTTGGATGCAATTAGCAAGGCTTGGCACTAAAACACCAGTTGTGGAGGGAAGGGTGCCCCCCTTTTGAGCGCTGTGCTCTTCAAGTCCTTGAGCGACTTTGAGTCTCTGGGAAGGTGGTTTGCCCTGTCCTTCACCAGTGAAATCACGTCCACGTGAGGCTTTTCTCCAGTGACACAAACCTACCTCGTGCTAGTGCCAACAGCTCCTTGGATGCAGTGTAGGGCAGAGCTCTTTGGACTGCTGTTGTAATGCTCTTGCTCAGCACACCCTGTGTTTGCCTACCCGGTTTAAAGTGTTACTAGTTCCTGAATGAAGAAACTATTTGCAGGAATTCAA
Organism: Calyptomena viridis; assembly: GCA_013390005.1. NCBI lineage: Eukaryota > Metazoa > Chordata > Aves > Passeriformes > Eurylaimidae > Calyptomena > Calyptomena viridis. The sequence continues at coordinate 227,676 of WEIV01009760.1, forward strand.
TAGTTTCCCTGCTTTTGAGCACTGCAGCTTTTAAGAAGTGGCTGCTACAGATGTGGTCAGATGATCCACTGAAATTTAAATGCAATATGAATTTAATGGGAAATAGCTGCTCCTAAATGGCTGCATCCATCTAGATATTCCTAATCTGGAGTGGAGATTATTTTTAATCTGTTTTATTTCATTGCAATATATCCACAAGGCTAAATTGAAACAAAATATTATTCCAGGATAAACATGCTAGCCTGTGGGTATTAAGGAAGAACAGGAGCCTGAATAGCTCTGCTGGAACAACTCTGTGTGTGCACAAGCCACAAACTGATTGCAGGCAGCAATCAGCTGCTGCAGTTGTAAGAGGAAACCCATGATGTGGAAAATCCCTTGCAGCTGATATGTCAGTCATACCTGAGGATCAGCCAGGAGGGAGGGATAACAACACATTTGCTTCCCAGCTGAAGGTATGCAGCTTGTAAAAACCTTGAGTAAAGCTGGAAATAAACTGCTGAGAGTTCCTGAGGAACTGCAGCAAGGAGTGCAAGTGGCTTTAGCATTGGCGAATAAGAAGTAAAAACAGTTGAAAAAGCAGAAATAGAGCCAGTGCTCCTGATCTTGATTAGTGTCTTAAAAGCAGTAAGATTAATCAAAATTCCTTGCAAACCAGCGTTTTCTGGGGTGCTGGCATGAGGCCTGCTCTGAGTTAGCTGGCTCTGTCACAGGTGGCTCTGCAGGAAGTGTTTGCACTGAGGATCATGTAAGGAGATGAGGAATTTTTCAATATGCTTCTGGGAACTCATTAGGCAAAAAAAAAAAAAAGTATGAATCTATGGTGGGTGTAAGTTGTCACTGTATTTTCCCCTTTCCATGTGCCTAAACTGGGCTCCTCCACCCCTCTATCACCCCCTCCTCTCTCGGTGCTCACCTGCATGTGCAGTTCTGGATATGCCAAAGCAGAAATGATAGATTTTGGGGTAGAGAGAGAAGTTCACACCTCACAGGGGTTGAGGTGCAATCAGAGTGCCTTCAGAGCAGCAGAGGTTTCCATGCCAGGCTGCCTCCTCATCCTCTCCCTGCCTGTGCAGCTGGCATTGTGCCAGTGATCCCAGGCCAGTTGGTTGGCCCTGGTGCCAGTGTCCTTGCTCCCAGCACAGTTGTTGCTGGGCAGGATGGAGGGATGTCAGGCACCTGGGTCCTCTGGTTGGAAGCAGCACAGGATGCCACATTTTCTCTGTGAGAGAGTTAAATAATGATGTTTTTCTTATTTTTTTTCCTTTTATTTTCCTTGTTTCCTTCTCTTTTTATGGGGAATTGTGATGCTTTTCTGCTTCGGCTCCTTATATATCCAGACAACCCTGTCCACTAGTGCTGGTCTCTATTTCAGCACAACCCAGCTCCTTCATTTGAGGTTGCATTCACCTGGCTTATTTTGTGATAAAATGAGCCCATCTTCACTCTGGCATTACCTTCAGGGCTATGAGTTAAGAGCTCTGGTGTTTTTCTCTTGGTCACTCAGAGATGCTCAAAGCCCTGGTGCTAAACAGCATCAATCGAAGCACCATCTGCCAGGGCTTGTGGGCAACTGTGGGAATTGAGTGAAATACCCCTTTGCTCTTTTGGTTTTTTATACTTTTTTTTTTTTTTTCAAATTGGAAGAAGCTCTAAAAACTGATTTTCATTGCTTGAAAAACAAAAAAATCCATGGTGAAGAGGACAGATACAGGGCTGCAGCTGAAGGTGCGGGTGGTGGCAGCAAAGCAATGAAATGCTGTGGCATCCTGGACTGTTGAGGCTCATCACACCCCTGTGCCATGTTCTTGCTGCAGGGGAACACTTGATTTCATCTTAGTTAAACTTGCTGAGTGGGTTGAGATAGTGGTGGTGACACCAGGTATATTCCTTGTATTTGATAATGTGCTGTTTTACCTCTGGTAGAAATGGGATGCCTTTCATCTGGCCCAAACATCATCTGTGCTGAAGTGTTTGATGATTAGTGTGGGTTTTTTTCAGGAAGTTTCAGGGAAATTTCAGCAGAAGGGTGTAGCAGAGCAGGAAGCAGCAGTGAAGCCATTTCTCTCTCAAGGAAAGATCCTCCTCCTTCCCTATTAAAAAATTAACATAATGAAATCATTTCTTTATACTCACAGCTGGTCAGAAGACACTTGCCCATCTCAGGAGTCTCCTCCTGAGTTTGCTGGGAGTCTTTTACAGAATGCAAGGGCTCACTTTTTTCTAGTTCCTATCTCTGGAAATATTCAAGGCCAGGCTGGATGGGGCTCTGAGAAACATGGTCTAGTGGAAAGGGAGTTGGAACAAGATGATCTTTAAGGTCTCTTCCAGGCACAACCATTCTGTAACTTAAGAAATTGCATCCATACTGGGAGTGATGCTGCAATAGTGAGTTGAGAAAGTGATCTGGGCATTTTGGTTTTCTCTGCATTAAACCTTACAGCAGGTTTACCCACTGAAATCAGGAGGATTTTAAATGAGAATGGAGACATCCAAATGAAGATAGCACACAGAGTCTGATGGTGGTGGAAAACAACTATGAAACATGGCAGACTGAAATCTAAGCAGTCAGAAGGCAAATGAAAAGTAAAGATAAAAAGTTCCTCAGAGGTGTTTGCTTCAAAAAGAAAAAACAATAAAATAAAGATATTGTGGAAGCAGATTGGTTCTGATGCATGCCCAAAAGATTTGGCAAGCCAAAGAAAGAAAATGATAAAAAAAAATTAAAGTTCCATGTCTTGTTTGAAAAGCAAGAGATTGCTGCCTTAGAAGAAGTGCCATTGGCATGTGTGGCATGTTCTGAAATTGCTTGGGAGAGTATATTGGATTGGTGTGGGGAAGGGAGGGAGAGACTAATTATATATAATCTTAAAATGAATTAGGTGATATAAATGTAATGAAAGCAAATCCTGTTCCTGGAGAGACTTTTCAGTTTGCATTTTGATATCCTAGGGCAATGGCATGTTGCTCTCTGACAGACAGCCATTTGATTTGGAAATATGTGAATAATTGGGAAGTGAAACCTCTTTGAATTTGTTCCTTTCCCCTCTAGCGTTTGAAGGACTAATTATAGGAAGAGCTGCAGAATGCCCTGTGCGGGCACGGATGCAGCCAAGTTTCTACTTTGCTGGTTGCATGAGTCACTGTGCTGCATCCTGTACTCTTTGATATGTGTCCTTTCTTCAAAAATTATATATTTATTTTATAGATGGAGAGATAAGTGTGTTACACTCTGTGTCACTGAGCCCTTGCTAAAGATACCTGTGTCAAAAGGATGCACAGCAGTTCAGTGGAGGAGGCTGGGGATGGGCTGGGATGTGAGGGTGGCTGGGTAGGAGTAAACACACCGATGTGAAAAGTGAGTGCCTGAAAGCTTGAGCAGCTTGGCAAGGCTTGTGCTGCTGGCTCGACTGAGAGGCAGCGCTCTATTTTAAGATGATTTTAAAATTGGTTTGAGGATCCTCCTGTCTGCAGTTCTCTGCTTACCAGTAGCCAGATGCTGACCCTGTGCTGGGCAGGAGGGACCATCTCTCATGCCCAATGTGGGCACTGCTGGTCCCCTGGATGGCACGAGCAAAATCAACGTGACCGACCCAAGCTCTCTCAGGAGGAGAGAGGGTTAATCAGCCACATGGCTGATCTGAAGCACTTGGTCTCATTTATCATCTCTGCCTGTGCTCAGCCCCAGGATTATGGGCCTGCCAGGGGAGTTAGGGCCAGCATTGGGGTGGGAGACACCGAAAGCATGAATAAAAATGCTTCTCAGTCTAGAAAAAAGTAAGATTTTGCTATATGGAAGACCTCACAGATTCTAAATAATAATACTATACAATGTCTTAAAAACACTTAAAAATGTATGAAGTCCTCTCCCACTGGAGGTGACATGCATGATGGGAACAAAACCACTGATGGATTGGGCTGTGGGGGAAAGAGAGTGCAAGGCAATGGATATAAAGTCCCAAGCCTTCATGTAAGATCTGTAGTTCCCAAGCTGTGCTCAGCATTATAGTGTCTTACATTAAGCTTTTGTTGTTTAGGTAACATGGCAAGTTTGGGATCTCCTGACATGGATGAGTCAAATATTCCTAGTAGCTCATTCCTGACCCGATGTATAACCTTGAGCTTGGAGCTGTGCCTCCTCCTCCAGCTCTTCCTACCTGTGAAACTGGGATAGCAACATTTACTGCTGTTAGTAAGGCAATGTTTGCATGGAGAGCTGCAAAATAAAATGGGATACTGTACTGGGCTAGGATGCAGGATGTTCCCCTCACTGTTCCAGCCAAGAGCTGATGAGTGAGGCTGCTTAAAATGTGGTACATCCTTTGTCTCACCATTTTTAGGCAACACACTGTTTGGGAGGAGACTGGCACAGTGAGGACCAGATGTATGTTAAGCCCTTGGGGCCATATTGAAATGCAAATGGAAATGTAATAGTGTATTACTTCCAAGGGTGGTATAAAGATGAAAATGCCTTGTTGGTAGACTGTGCATTGAAAGCGGATAACTGGGTGTCAGCCCTGACAATGCTTTATCCTGTTGGGAAACCTGCATGCAATGCAGTGTTGTGTTTGGGGTTTTGAGGTCATTGTTACATAGATTATTTAAGCCTGGATGCATTTTTAGCTGGACTTTGTCTAAAGAATAAACATTGCCAGGGCTGTTTTCCAGTCATCAGCTAAACAGCCAGATCAAGGGCTCGAGTCAGCGATTCTTGCAAAACATTACTGGCTGTCTTCAAAAATATTTCCTAACACTTTTTGCTTTTGCAAATGTAATCATGCATAAAATGATATATGTTAGTTTTGCTTCACAAATGATTCTGGTGCCTGGGCTCTGTGTGTATGTGTTTGTGTGCGTGTGTCTTGGCTCTGCTTCTTACTCACTTCTGCTTCCTACATGCATCCATGTATGCCTGAGATGGCAACCTAAAGATGGGACTCGTTCTCTTCCAGGAATAAAAGAGCTAAATTATCTCCTTCTGAAAAAAAAAGGATTTATATTTTTGCTACATTAGGGAGGTGTGTCTTGTATCAGCATAACTAATCTGTAGCCCCTATCCCACTAGAAAAGCTGCTGCAAACGGAGGGCTCCAGCTCTTGCTGCCAGGCTTGTAGGTCTGCCTTGGCTTTTCATTCAATCTGTGGAACTCCTTTTCAGTAGAAACACCAGCATAGTCCTTATTTCATGGTGAGATAGCTAATTCCCATTAGTTATGCCAGGCTAGAAATGTACCTTGTATGGCAAGAAAGACAATATGCTCATTCCTCACTATGCTGAGATCAAAGGGGGTTGTGAGACATCAATTTGGACCAAGCACTATGTTGATTTCTCCTTTCTGCTTAGATTTTCCCAAACTGTTTAGTGGCTTGTGGATACTTAATTTGAGACATTTTAAACATTTTTTCTCCTCAAGAATGAGGCGCCTTTTCAAGATAGCTTAGGCTGGCTATCCTGCATGAAAATATTTACTCCCTTTGGAACTCCTGGCCCTTCCAGAATACAGCCGGGCACGTGGCTTCGTCTGCTTCAGTGTAAAGGTCTTTTATAATGTGTTGTTAATGAATAATTACTACTGCATGCTTCCCTCTTTAAATGGCAGGGCATCCTTGCTACATAAAACATTAAAACTTGTTAAGATGGAAAATGAACAGAAGAAAAGCCTGTGCAAAATCTCTGTCTGTGGGAAAATGGTTGCAAGGGAAGCAGGGATGGGCTCTGGCAAGGAGGAGGCTTTGTGTCCTCTCAGCAGCTGTTGGCTCCAAATGGCACTTCTAGGCTTCAGGCAGTTGTTCGAGGGGATTGGGTTCCTCAAATCCCAACATGAAAAGAAATGCAGGCAGTCTGGATAGGTCAAATGGAAATCAAGTGCAATGTTGCAGTCAATAACTTACTGTGTTTGGTTGACCAGTAGTTGCTTGGGTCTTGCAAAATTTGAATTATTTTTAAATTATGTTTTGGACTAAAGACATTTAGTATAAGAACTAGAAAACGGCCAGACTGGGCCAGAACAAAAGCCCACCCACCTGGGCGGCCTGACCCCATATTTTCCAAAAGATGCCTGGGGAGGAATGACAGAACAAGCAAGTGCACTTGATTCTTAAAACATTATGGAGAATCTTCTGAGAGGGAGTTCCCCACATCACCTGCCCTTGGCATAAGGAACTGCCTTCTTCAGGTTTGCTTTGAACCAGAATCCCATCAGCTCTTATTGTTTCACCCTTCATCACTTGTTTGTTTACCACTTGTTTCACCCTTCATCATTTGTTTCAGTCTTCAGCAGTTGCCTGGGCCTTTCAAAGCTGGGATCATCTTAGAGATGGAGGAGATTGATCAGTAGTGTTATTCTCCAGTTCTAGTTCAGCATGAGGAAGAATGCATCTCTTAGTGCTCACAAGTGTTTTCCTGGGGTTATTGTATTAAAGAAAGTGAATTCTGTACTGAAGTATTTACATTAAAAAACTTGAACTGTGACATGATACCCTCGAGAAATGTGTACAAGCAGCAGTGGGCTGACACTCTCCTTTTTCTTATCTTTGCTCCAGCCTCAGAATGAAAGACATAAAGGTGGAAGGATTCCTGTCTGTGCTGCTGCCTTGCCTGGGGCAGGTGTGTTCACCTTCTTGTTGGTGTGGAAGCAGATAGATGGTCCTGCACCCTCCAAAAAGTTATCAAAGGCTTTGTTTGCTCTTCTCAGATGGCTGCAACGCCTTACCAAAGTTCAGAAGAATTGGCTGAAGAGCACTAAGACCTGTGTGTTCAAACCTAGTGGAGAGCTTAGTGGTTTTATTGCTCAACTGGCTGCTGTCACAGTGAAACTTTTCACGTTGCCTTGGAACACTTATTTTCTTTAGCGAAAAATGGAATTTATTGGTGGTATGTCTTCCATTTCTTTCCTGCTGATTATCAGGAGTTGTACAGTAATGTCTCATAGCAGTACCTTTTTATTAGAGAGGTGGGAATAGTTTGCACTCCTGTGTCCTCAAATATATCTGAGCAGGGGGAGGCAGTGAGAAGATGTGTTCAAGGTTGCAGTTTGCTCATCTCTGTGTAGCTGCCAGACCACTCTGTGTATGTTCCTGCAGGCACCTCTCTCATCTTAGAACTCACACATGCAGAGAAAAACCAAGTGATGGTTGCATCTTGCTGATGAAGCTTTTGAGGAGGAAAGGGTTTGACTGCAGCCTAAAATGATTGTGTTGCAGATTATGGAGATTATTTAAAAGATTTTTTGTAAGGTGGTTTAAACAAGGATAAATTGATCTGTGGGTGCCCTCTTGCTGAAATCTTGAGGAGAAGGAAGAAGAAATGTAAAGTACTTTCAAGATTTTAAAAGGTTTGTTCTGTCAAGGTCCAAGGTCTGACCTGCTCTCTGGTATGAGGAAAGGTCTCTTCACTGAATGTTCAGGTTAGTAGAATGTGGAGTCACTTTCAATCATTTATCATTCATCAGCTGAGCCACTTTCCATCATACACCAGCAGACCTGGCTAACTGGGGAGGACTCAGTTGACTAGAAGTCAGCAAATGTGACACCATCTATAGGAAGGGCAAGAAGAAGGATCTGGGGACCTACTGGCCTGTCAGCTTGACCTTGGTGCTGGGAATGGTCATGGAGAAGATCATCTTGAGTGCCATAATGTGACATGGACGGGACAACCAGAGGATCAGGCACAACGAGCATGAGTTTATGAAAGGCAAGTCCTCTTCACTAATGTGATCTCCCTCTATGAAAAAAAGGTGACTGACTTAGTGGATGAGGGAAATGGTGTTGAGGTAAAGGCTGGTGATGGGAAGTCAAGGGAGGACTTGAGGCAGTTGGTGGCCTCATAGTGGAATCAGGGTGGTGCCTGGGAGCAGAGCAGTGTTGTGTCATGTGGGTCATGGATGGTAACATCCAACATGATGAGAGTTGCCAGGTATCAAGTGTTCTCTTGTCACCACAACAGTTGTGTAATTGAGGCTGACAAACATATGTGTTGTTTTTCTTTCAGAGACCCAACTGTCTCCATTAGAGAATCATAAAATGGTTTTGGTTGGAAGGGACTTTTCAAGATCATTTGGTCCCATCCCCTGCCATGGGCAGGGACATCCTCCACTAGACCAGATTGCTCAGAGCCCCTGTCCCAACCTGGCCTTGAACACTTCCAGGGATGGGGCATCCACAGCTTCCCTGAGCAACCTGTGCAAGTGCCTCACCACCTTCACAGGAAACAATTTCTTCCTTGTATCTAATCTAAGGTTATCCTCTTTCAGTTTAAGACCATTGCTCCTTGTCCTATCACTACAGGGCTTGGTAAGAAGCCTTTTCCATCTTTCTTGTAATCTTCCTTTGTACATTGAAGGGCTGCAGTAAGGTGTCCCTGAAGCCTTCTCTTTTCTTGAATTCTAGTTGTACTTCCAGTGATAAATCCCTCTCAATACTTGTGGTGTCCTTTAAAATGCCCAGACAGGGGGGCCCCCATCTCCTTATTCTCATATATCAGCATCTAAATACAAGGGAGCAGCATCAGAGATGGGGCTTGTGGAGATTCCTACCTATCCAAGGTTAGGAAATTGGCTGGGAGTACTGCACTGAATCTTAGAATATTACTTTATGCTGTTTTACGTAATATTGGAGCCTGGTCACCATGGGAACGGGCATCTAAATAGAAAGTCGAACTAGAAGGGAATGTACTCAGTTTCTGGGGTGGAGCTGTTGAGCTCATGTCATCCAGAAAGCTTGGACACGGATGGAGGGTAAGTTCTTCTTTCATTCCATGTGTGCACTGTGATCCAAAGTGTTTTAGTCTTCCTGTGGTGTGAGAAAACCAGGAAGGACAAGACCTATCCCAGATCACACAGTTATTTTATTGCTTCCCACCTGTGAAACGGGCAGGATTTCAAAATTTTGGTACAATCTGCTCAAAACCATTTTTATTTCAAAGTGGGATCTGGATGCTGGTGAGTGCACGTAATCAGAATGAAAGCTAATAGGTGACTTTATTCCTCCCATTCCCCTTTACATAATATCTCTTCAGCATCTCTTTTATAACTTGTCTTTAGAGAATCACTGCAGTTATCCAGCCATTTGTTCCGTGCCTTTCATTATTGTATCAGAAACAATCACTGGAAATTGCATGATGGTATTGGTTGTGCTACATTCCTTCCTCAGGTCATTTGACAGAAGCTTTTTTCAATAGGCCTGAAGGAGAAAGGTATGTTTCTGTAAACAGGAGACAAGTCCTAGATGTGCTGTACCCACTTGGGAGAAAATTCTATTGTAAAAGAGGCTCTTAAAATTGCTCATGTGGGATTTGCCATAAAGAGCATAAAGACTGGAGAATTGGACTTCTGATTAGGCTGGCAACTTGCTTCTCATCCTCAAAGAATTTTAGGAATGTCTTTACTTCCTTTCGTAGGGCTTAAGCCTAGTTTGTGATTGCAAGGACTAGAGAGTTGCTTTTCGTCCTGCCTTCCTTCTCTTTTCAGGCTGGGTTCTGCTGCCTTCTCATGCTTTCACTGAAGCTTGTTAACTCTCAAAATACCAGTGTACAATGGGAAACAGCCTTTAAAAAGTCAGTGGCTTCTTTTGCAAACCTTGAGTGATCTGAAGGTGTAGAGTGTAATGTAAAAGATGTCTCTTGCTTGAAGGAGTCATCAGGTATTTTCAGATGTACTGCTGTGGGCTGAATGGAGGAACCTTTGCTTAGGATGTGGCAGTGCATGCTCGTCCTTCATCAGTCCAATGCTGGCTATAAATCGTGCTTGTATTTCTTTTTGCACTGCACTTGGATCATGTTCTTATCCCTTGAGATAAAATGCACCAGGGTGTCAAGGCATCTGTGATGGGAAAGGCTGGTTGGACTGGCAGCTAAAATGTGCATGTTTTATTCTCTAGAACAAGGAGAGAGAGAGGGTTTTTTTCATTCTATATTTTGTATAATACACAAATGGTCTTTGCCCAAAAATGCTTGATTTCCTATCAATACAGTGACCTCTGGGACATGCTGCAGGGAGCCATGGGCTCTGCTGTGGCTCAGGGCTCTATGCAAAGAGCTGGGCAAGCATCCCCTGTGTGGTTCCACACTATTTCTTGTTATTGAAATCCTTGGTTCCTCTGGGGAAGAAGTTTGGTTTTCTCAAGTGAATAAAGAGGCATCAGCCAAAAACCATCCATCACCATGCTGGAATTGGTGTTTGAACTTAGATATCTGTAAGATTTTCTGTCTGCCACTGCCTCCCCTTCTACTGGCTGGCATGGAGAAGCTGTGATGCAGCTGCAAGGTGATCTTAGAAACCTGATTTCTAGGTAGAGAGAATGTTCTACTGACAACATTATCAAATTAATTCTTCCCGGAGTTTCCCACTTGCTCGTGTAATCTGCTGATGAAGTGAGTCACATCAATGGTGTATTTGAATTCTGGTCAATGATGGAGTTTAAAACAGTGATTTTGAACTTGTTCCACAGTTTAGACTGGCTGTGCTTTTTTAATTTTCTTTCTTCCTCCATCCTGCTGAGAAAACTGCCCCACTCCGAGCTTTGATTATTCAAGTGGAAGAGGGTGACAGGAACACAAACAAGCATCATTTAATTCTTGGGGCCATGGTTTCCTGATGCTTGACCTTTTGGACTTCCCACATCTTCTTGTCCATTTACATGCATTACAGTTTTTCCAATTACCAGTGAATTAAATTTGGAATTGTGGTATTTGGAAATGTCAAGCAGAATCAATAGAAAAGCATTTGGGGCCCAATCTTAGTAGACTCAGCACATTTTAAAGCATATTTGAAATGTCCCTGCTGATAAATCTCGGAGGACCATGTGTAGATTATGAATTGAGGTGCTGCTGTTTGGGTACTGAAGCTCTCTATGGCTTGCCAGGTGTGCTATGCTGTGTTGGACACACAACACTCTCTCCCTGGAGAAGACTTTAACAGTCAGGAGCTCTGAAAAGCATCTCTGCTGATGGCAGTGGCATGGGATGATGAGGACAGTGGGATGGAGCAGGTGCACGTGAAATTGCCACATGATTATTGCTGTTCCTTAAACCTCTGCACTCCACAAGGAGATGCTCCTATATCTTCAGCCTTTTGCCTGGAAAGAAATTTCTAGGCCTGCTTTGAAAGCTTTTCAAAACTTTGCTGTGTGGGGGGAAAATATTTATGAACATACGTGGTTTGACTTCCTTCTCCCATGCTCTTTGGAGACCTCATGCTGGCTCCCAAGGAGAACGGGAGAGAACAAATGATTATGTTTTAAATGTCATTTCAGAATTTGCTGCATATTTTACTCAGTGATTCGTGGCATCTGGTCAAAATCTGCCCTCTTACTTGATTTTCAGGAGTGTAGTTGGAAATATCTTAATCTTGCAATTAAACTCTAATATTTTCCGTCACTGAGGCTGCAAAGTTTGGCAGCTGAGACAACCTTCTCAGTAGCTTATTTGCACAGTGCTCAGCCCACAAGGGGCTATTTTTCATGCCAGAGTAGTCACTGCTGTTACAAGCCAAATAAATGGTCTGCTTTAATGCTTTTATAAATGGACATCTCAAATTTAGAAAAAGAAAAGAAAATCTCAATAACTATATGCTTGTTTGAAAACTCATGGTCTGGAGAGAAAACACACCTCTTCTTTATGGAAATCCTATAGGGAGCAAGGCATTTTCATGGTGTGGTGGTGCATAAGAAACCTTGGAAGTGTCTTCTAAGGAACAAGGTGGATGGAGGAGGGGTTGGCATTTACCTGCTACACTCGTTTCAGAGATCCTGCATGAGGTGTCATCCTTGGGAATGGTCATACATGGACAGACAGCAGCTCAGCATCTCTGGAAATTTGGATGGGCAGTCTGCAGCTTCTCCTCTGCCCCATACCCTGTGTGGGCAGGTGGGAGGTAGCAGTGCCCTTTTTCGATCTGTAACTTTGTGTTTGTCGAGGCTGACTTGATTTTGTTTTCATTCTCTTGGGAGTGTGTATCTATGTAAAAAAAAAAAAAAAAGAAATTAGGCCTTTTTTGTGTGTTATTACTAATCTGGTTTGAGCTCTGCTATCCAAATTGCCTCATTTGTGACCCAAAGTGCATTTAAACATGAACTGCAGAACCACCACGGCATTAAATGCTTTTGATTGATCTCCCTGATGGTTTTATTAAAGAACTAAAACCTTTTTTGGGGAGACAGATACAGTTAGCGATGTGAAGGGAGAAATGTAATTACATTTTGGCTTTGTCCTTAACTGAAATGATACAAAATAGGATTTTTCTAATGGATAACTAAAATGATCTCTTCTTTAAATAAAATATAGAAATGACCATCTGAGTTCAAGTCAAAAATGCTCTGCTTCCAAAAATTGATTAACTGCTGGCAATGTTTCTGTCCTGCTGCACACCAGGCCAGCCAGTGACCTGGCCAAACCTCCTTGGATTGCTCTGCCTGGTCAGAGGAATGATTTCCTAAACCTTTTCCTGAGTGATCCTCTCCTTTGGGCCAAGAGATTAATCTCATCAGCTCCTTGTGTATGCGTGTGTGTGTACACTCAGTATTTCACTAAGTCGAATATCACTCCCATCTCACTTGGCTTCATCTTCCCTCTACAGGAATCAGCCTGGTTTTATGGACTTATGAGGAGCTGGGATGCTGCATGTCCTTCTCCGGGTCCTTGTTCTGTCCACCATATTTGACTTAAAATACCAGGGAAACTATTCAGAAGCATTAAACCTTTATTGCATCCTTTCCCTGAGCTGGTAGTAATGACTCCTAAAATGCACTCCTTATATTTTACAAAACAAGTTTTACTGTCAGTTTTGGGGAAAATTTTAATAAAGGTCTAATTCTTTTGAATAATTTCCTTGTTATCTTTTACTGACTTAAACCCAAGTTAAAAAAGAGAAATATGGTGGGGGGGATTGCTACACAGATGTCCGTGGAAGCTGTGAAGCGTGAGTCATGGTGTGAATATAGAAGCCCTGAGTTGTCATCCCTGGTGAGCAGGGAGGATGTATTTCTTAATATTAAAGTTCCTTTTTTAATTTTAAAAGAAAATGACTTAAAGCCTCTTGTCCTTTTGAGACTGGTTGTCAATGGCATCATTGCAGGTTACCATGGCAATATATGCTGAGATAATAGATTAACAGCCATTGATTGACTCGAAAACTTGGAGCTCTTTTACTGTGGGATAAGCCAAATCTATTGACAGAAAACAAAAATCCCAGTAATATCTTCCCTTGGTGTTAAATCTTTGCTGTTCTTGGTGCTGCCTGGGCCTGGTTTTACCTGATTTGGTTTAAGAACCAAAACATTTTGCAATAGTTGATGCTTTTAACTAGCCAGGCCAGTGCCCATCCCTGTGTCCAGCCAGCTGGAAGGGCAAGCCCTGGGTATTTGACCATTCTGTGCCTGGGCATACGCTGGCTATTGAGGTCCCCAAAAGTTGGGTGAAGTTTTGGATTGAGAACGGGGCTCTGCATAGTCATGGGGGCTTTGTTTCATTTACATGGGGCTCTGTCATTTAAAGGCTTTTGTGAAAGAACAGGGGATACACTCAACAAGTCTTCAAATCCTCATGTACAGTTACGTACTTAACCACGGATGTCATCACTAGTTTGATGCTTTGCCTAAAAACTTATTTAGACCTTATTATTGAAGTACAGCAGGAATGAAATCACCCCACTTGGGGAATAAGTGCTGGAGCAATACTTAGTAATTGTATATTCATTTTGTAGAGTTGCAACTGGGTGGTCTCTCCAGAGCAACGTTTTCCAAACATTCCCATTTGCAAGCCTTCATCTGGCTTGATTCTGGGATCTGAACTGCTAGCTATAACTGTTTGAAATTCTTTAATTTGCAGTGCTGCACATAATTTCTGAGCAGGTGCCTGGGAGAGGGAGGACTGGGAGGCAGCAGCCCTCTTCCCTGCATTTCCCTCCCCACCAGTGCCTCCCAGAGTGCTCCACATGTGCTTAGATTGCAGTGCCCCCACTGAAGGGTGTGCCAAAATGCAGCTGTGGGTTCTGAAGAGGATGGTTTAGTATCCCTGCAGGCGCTGAGCAATGGGGAGGGGTGGCACTGAAGTGGCTCATCCCAGCAGACACTGCACTGCAAGGTGAGCACCCAGCAGCCTCTGATTTCCCAGCTCTGCTCATCCATGCTGTGGTTTGAGGGATAGCTCTTGAAAACAAACCCAAACCTCAAACAAAGGGCCCGACTTTCCTAATCACACGTGCAAGAATGCATCCGCAGTTGCTTAATTGCTGTGTGCAATTACCCTCCAAATTAGAGGGCAATTACCCCAATTCAGTGTACAATCTCTGTCATTTTATATTATAAAATTACATGTACAAATAGCTATATAGGGACATAACGAAGTGTTTGCAAATAGCTTCAGTTGCATACACAGTTTCATATATAAAGCCCGGTGGTTTTGACAGTCAGGCAAACAGACTGTCTGGTAAATCACTCAGTGTTTATGCAGACTATTTTGACACATCCCATCTTTTCGTATATACTTTCATTTTAGGTTTTCAAAAGGGGACAGGCAGAGATAAAGAGCTGAGATTTATAGCAGCCTTCAGCCTTGGGGAAGATATTCCCTATGTATCTAATTATGAGTTAGGAGCACAGCAACTGCTAACACCTAGACCTGGAGTTGCTACACTGGATCTTGGCCATAATTTAGAAGCTGCTGGATAATGATACAGCCTCAGTGATCTGTCAGCGACTCCAAATTAGGAGAGCAGAGTTTAGTCTCAGATCAGCAGCAAGGTCCCGTTGCCTCAGCAGGCTGAAGTACTTCAGTTCAAGAGGACCCTTTTTTAATGAGCTCCCTCCATGCCTTGCAACTCCCAAGCAGAAGCAAGAGGTCTTCCCATGTCGCATGGTGTTTTGATTGCTCTTCTCATCATTATGTACCTCAGATAGGTACTGGGGGTCTTGCTTGGCAAAAACCTGGTGATGTTTCAGTCATTTGGAGCAGAAAATTGACCCAAGGGAATCAGCATAATGATAGTTACTCAGGACTGAGGTCAGAAAGCTGATTTCCACCCCAAAAATGGGTGGTGGTGGATAGCCTCCCTCTGCTTGCATGATGTATGTGAGTTATTTGGGCTTGGTATTTTGTGTAAAGATATTTCTGTGCAGCTTTTGTTCAAGGAGAAGCCACACTACGTCATCCCTGAAGCGCTGGGTGGATGCATTGGGATTCCACAAACCCATCTGCTCCTGCAAAGCCTGATTCTTCCTTAGACTTTGATTTCAAACAGGACTTCAGGCTTTATTCCTTAAATGACGATTTGTGGATCGTGGTATTAAAGTGTTGATTGTTTTTGTCTGGCTGCTTGACACGAGGCTCTTTTCCATGGAGAGAACTGGGGCTGATAGTGGGCTGCATTGCTGGGGATGCTGTACTTCTGCCCCACATTCATGCTCCTGCCCCACAGCCACACTCTTGTTTGCCTGCTCAGCCTTTCTGTGAGCAGAAAGTGCAGTGAGGTCCTTCTTCTTCCAGTAGTTTCTGCAGGCCGTGGTGGAAACATCTCCCCTGCAAAATGGCAAATGGATGGCAGGAGCCAGCAGATTCTACCTTTGTTTGTACTTCTTGTCTGTACTTAAGAGGAGCCTCTTCTGGGTAGGAATCAGCTTTTTTTTATTTCCCAAATTTTGCAATGTGGCTGGAGGAATAGGCTTAGGCAGGAGGGGAATGGCAACCCAATGAATTATATCAAGTTCCAACAGTGATCTTCAAACACTTGCTTAGCAAATGTTTTATATCTCATTGTACCCAAGTCCTGTTGACTTTCTGCCAAAAGCTAAGCAGTTCTCTGGTATGTTTTTTTTTCCCATCCTGCATGAGCAGGATGTTTCCAGGCGGTGCCACTGAATAAAGGAGCTCAGGAGCTTTCCTACCAAGGCTGCTGTGAGGGAGGTGACAAAAGCACTGTGAGGAGGGGAGAGCAGAGCTGGGTGGACAGAGCCTCTTTAGTCGATCCCAAGTTGTAGTTTGTGACTGCACGGAAAGGTTTTTGTTTCAGGAAAGGCTTTTTGGCCAAAATTAATCACGTCCCTTCCCTCAGGTGCTCGGGTTTGATATAACACTTCTCTTGAGCCAGGCTGTGCTGAAAGGAGAAGCAGGACATGGTTGATCTGTGCCTATTGTGGAATAGTTTGGACTGGAAGGGATCTTTAGAGGTCATCTGGTTCAACCCCCTGCAAGGAGCAGGGACATCTTCAACTACATCAGGTTGTTCAGAGCCCTGCCCAGCCTGACCATGGATATTTCCAAGGATGAGGCATCTACTGCCTCTCTGGGCAACCTATTCCAGTGTTTTATCAGCCTCATTGTAAAAAATTTCTTCCTTATATCTAATCTAAATCAGCTCTCTTTTAGTTTAAAACCATTATCCAATGTCCAACCTGGTATTTCTTACAGGCCTACGGTGACCTTGTGGTATCCATTGCCCAAGGGAAGAAGAGGAGGCAGGAAAAAACCCATGGCTCCCTGGAGACACAGGAGCAAAGCTCAGATTTCCTTCTCTTAGTCACCACCACCCCACCTTTCTCCCTCAAAGGGACAAAACCCTGTTTCAATTCACCCTCCCTCTGTTCAGTTGAGGGTTTTAACACAGCAAGTGCAGTACAGGCAGTTAGCTGCAAACTTTGGTCTCTGCATGATCCATTACAGAGCAAGGTGTGAGTGTTTCTTGATGAGCTAAAGCAGCAGGTAAATTAATACCCAGACCTGGAGCCGTGCCCCTTCCTGCTGAGACCATCTTGGGCACAAACAGAAGGGTTTCTTGCAGTCTTGGGCACCCAGCGGGGTGAGGATTCTACCAAATGGCTTTTAAAAAGATCTGAAAGCAGGTAACAAACACGCAGGGTTTTAAAGTGTCTTCTTAATGCAAGCATCCTTAGGAGCTGTTTTAAAGAAAGCATACGTATATTCAGTCATTCAAAACTTTATGCATGCTTTTATTCAACTCATCTAAACTTTGACAGCGGGGGGAAAACTGGGAAAGGCCTTTTTCCTGGCACGTTTGCTGTTTGCAGAGTTGGGTTTGCATGTTTGCAAGCAGCTCTTAGTTTTCAGCTGAAACTTGTTCCAGAAAAGACAACTGTCTTGGGGGAAGGGAGTCTGGGCTCAGCACAGGATTTAGCAGCCTTGGTTTGCTGGTCCCAGAGCTGATACAGCTCCTGCTTCACATCTTTTCCACATTCCCTTTTCAGAGCACAGTGGAAATATCAAATCTCACCACAGCTATGTGCATTGCATTGGCCATCATTGTAGGTGGAGAAAACAGAGGCTACACAATATTTCTTGAGGTTACAGACAAAGATGGTTGAGCCAGGATTAGATTTTGGGACTACTTTCCAGTAAAATGGTTCATTAAACCTTCCAGCTTTCTGGAAGATGGAGTTGGGGAGGGAGAGGAAATTTCCATCTTGATCAAAAGCGATATTGAGTTTGGAATGATGGAAATGACATTAAAAAATGTATTTCCAGGAGTGGAGCAGAAGGTGATAGTGAGTATTAGCTATCAGATATCAGTTGGAAGCCATGTGATGTGTTTCAGTGAAGATGCATTTTACAATGAGGGTGGTGAAACACTGGCACAGGTTGTCCACAGAGGTGGTGGGTCCCTCATCCCTAGAAGCATTCAAGGCCAGGTTGGATGGGGCTCTGAGCAATTTGGTCTAGTTGGAAATGTCCCTGCTCCATGCAGGGAATAGGACTAGATGACCTTTAAAGGTCCCTTCCAACCCAAACAATTCTATGATTCTTTGAGGCTAAGATATTTACTCTTTTCTTTACAAATAAAAGTATAACTCCCTCCCCACACACAAAACAAAGCTCCTTTGCTTTCCTGCTGATTTAACCAGTATTTAGCAAAAATGCTTAATCTGCCCTAACAAAGCATGGTGTAAGTTTCAAGAGAACAAATATCAAGGCTTTAACAAGGAGTGTCAATATTGACACTGTTCTGTGTTGAGGGATATTGGTAGGTTGTTTTCATTATAGTAAGCAACTTGTCAGAGGAAAACTCTGATGGAGCTTTGCAAGTGTTGATAAAACCTGTAGGTGCTATTGAAATTGAGTTCATGTTCGTGTGTGCTTTGAATATAATTTCCAGTTTCAGAAGTCAGCTTTATGACATTCTCATACCCCTATTCCCTTGCAGTCTCTCCCATGATGCAGATTAAACGTTCTTCCCCAAAAAAGAGTTATTGAAGGATCGAACACCTCTTCGGCCTGCAAAGGGATCTTCCTAGTGTGATGAGTTTGCCCTGTACCATGGAAATTATGCATTACTGAGTCCAGGTGTTGGGATCAGGAGCAGGTTGGACACATCACCCCTACCTTGTGTAGAACCTGTGGTTTCTTCTGCAACCTTCTTGCATTTCTACGCTGTGCCAGGTCACTTGCAATCCTTGCTGGATGCCTGTGGCCAGCAGGAGGTTGATTCCCTAAAGCAGATCAAGCTACACTGGATAGCTTGAATAAAATCTCTTTCTTAAATGCCATCTCTGAAGGGGGTCTCCATTCACTGCATGATTGGAGGTATATCCTCCAAGATAACAGCTTGGAGACTAGACAGCTTGAAGAGTTGCAGGCTGTGGAAAGGTGGGTCAGACTGCCTCCAGAATTCTGCTCACATGGGACAAATCATTTAACTTGGTGCGTTGGATCTTCAGTTGGAAGTAATACTCCCTTCCCCGGCTGGGTGTTGTGAAGGTACTTACGTCAGTAGCAGATGGGGTTCAGGTATGGAATCGAGGCAGCTACAGAAGGAATCTGGAGCTGGTGCCTGTGCTGGGTGTTTTCTCTGCCAGCTGTCAGCCACTCACTGCTCAGTGTCTTATGAAGACTGAATTGTATCCTGTTGTGGAGACCTTTTGGAAGTGGCTGTTTTGCCATGTTGAGTGGGAATCAGAGGTTGGGTTGCATTCAGACCATCCAGACATGGTCCTGATTGCCTTAATCTCAACATTAAAGATTGCATGACCTTTGGAGAAGATAGTCATGAAAGACTACAAAGTATTCCAGCCAGAATCTCAGTTTTATGGTTTGCAGAGTTCTGGCTGTTCTGGGAGCACAGCATTTTCATTTCACTATCCTGTGGGACCTATTTGTGTTTTCTACCCAGTTGTGAACGCATTTTATTGGGATACCTACATTTTCCATGATTGTAATCCATCAAAATAATGTCCAGGTCTGACCTTGCCTTCAGTTGGGTAATCCCAAAGAGAGATGGCTGCAGGGCATTTCAGGATTTACGGAATCATGAGCTTCATGGTGCCTTTTCTGTTTGTCTGCTTGCAAGTCGTGTGTTCGTTTCATTCTTTGTTTTAAACTAGTCTTCAAAATGCCACAAAGCAGAATATTTCTAAATGAAGAGAGAATCTCTAAGATTTAGGACAAAACAGGTCACTTGCAGGTATCAGTGTTCCATTACTTGACTTTGTTTTCAATGGATGTTTCTGTAATCATGTGTCAGCTCTGCTCTGGTGTGTCTATGGGGGAACTGTTTTCCTGAGGGTAGTAGGAACTCCATGATCCTTTGGTACAAGGCTGTAAAGGAGGAAAGACTCACAGGCTATGGAAACTCTTTTGTTTGTGACAGCCAAGCATCCACTTGGTGTGGCCAGAATTTCTTGGGGAACAAAGTTGTTTTTTGTTGAAGGTCTTGCTTGGGAGGAGGGGCACCACGAGCTAAAAACATGGTATTTATCATGTGGAGACTTACCCAAATAATCCTGAACTGGAGTCTAAGTGAGCAATGGGCAGTGGTTTGTCCTTCCTCTGCAGGATGAATATTATCAGTTCTCAGTTGCCACTCGTGTTAGAAACTATGTATTTTTAGGTGGTGTTACCCAAAACAGTGGTGGAGAGGGAGAGTAACTCCATTGTGTGACTTCACAGCAAGCATCAAGTACCACCCTGGGAGGCTGACTTTCCTAAACAGGGTTTCTGTGGTTAGAGAATATTGGTATGGGTTGCCTTGTGTATCCCCTTTTTAGGGTTTTGTGGTTGAAGCACTGGCCAGGGGAGATCTGGGGAGGTCTCAGCCAGGCTCTTGACTTCACCATGAGCTCCTGTTTTGAGCCTAGGCACTCCTGACCTCTCCCCACATCACACCAGAGAAGAAGAATAATTTCCACACTGTGCTGCAAGCTCACAATGATGAGCTGTTTGGCTCCCAGGGAATCCAATCTATGCGTCACCTGAAACAGAGCCACGTGGAGATATGTTTCCCAGGATCTATTTCTGATTTTATTTGAACGTTCTTGGGGTTTGAATTTTTCTTCAGGGCCGGGCCATGGGGAAGCTGAGACAAGGGAGTGTATCTACTACAATGCCAACTGGGAGTTGGAGAAGACCAACCAGAGCGGCGTGGAGCGCTGTGAGGGGGAGAAGGACAAGCGGCTCCACTGCTATGCCTCCTGGAGAAACAACTCAGGCTCCATCGAGCTGGTGAAGAAAGGCTGCTGGTTAGATGACTTCAACTGCTATGACAGGTAATAGCCTAACTGCTTTATCTAAATACAGGTTTAACTGCTCCTCTAAGTGTAAAAGCTCATCATTTTTTCATTGAGGAAAAGAAAACAAGTCCAAGTCAATTGGTCCATTCATACCCTGTAATTACTTCTGTTGTAATACAGCTCTCAGAATTCTCACTTGCCTGCTTTGACTTTCTTCACAGAAGCTGCAAAAGGCACCTTTAGGGGTTTTGTGTTTTGTTTTGGTTTTTTTGCCTTAGCAAAGCCTTGATAATTCTGGCATGCATTGAAAAACCTGTCCTGTACCATAAAAATGAAGAGCAATATGTTCTTCCAAGAGCATTTGGCAATATAAAAGAAAACTTGGAATCATTTGGACCTATCTAGAAAAGCACAGATATCTGGGGGTGTTCAGGGGTTGAGATATTCTGGCGTTTGTGATGTTGCAAAACTGTTCTTTGAGTGAAGAGACGAGCCGGGAGAAAGAGTGGGGCAGCAAAAGCAATGTGTGAGTTTGTGTGTCACTGCTTGTAGTGAGCTGAAAAGGAGCGAGGTTTTGTAGTATGAAGGCTCCTCATTAAATAGCTGGGAAAATTAACTAGTCTTTTCTCATTTCCCTTGATGCAATTCTACAGAGGGGAAAAGAATTACAGCTAAAGAAATCAGCCCTCTGAAGTTTCACCGTTGAAAAGGACAGTGTTCAGTAGCTCTAGGCTCAGTGTTTCTGTTAAAAAAAGCCCCAATGACCAACCGACTAAGCCAAGCCCAACACTTTCAATAAGGATTAGCAACATAAAATTCAAGGCTTTCCCTTGATATAACACTGATGTAGGTTGAACTTACATTTGTGCAGTTCCCATTTATGCATCTTTATAGCTTCTTGTTCCAAAACTTGTAAGACCTCGGGTCCTAAGGTATGGGGTTAAGTTGGGGCTAAGATTTGTCCCATGACTGAAGAGTTTTCTCCCTTTGGTGCTGTACACTTTCCCTGCTTTCATGCCCATTGTCTTAGCTTATCTCGACTGTGAGTTGTTCCTCATCTTCATTCTATTATTAGCTCTGGGGTTACTTTCCCACCACACCTACTCCCTTGCCAGTTGAGTAGCCAAGCTCTATATATAGTTAAATTTTTATTCTTTCCCAATAAATCAATCCTCCTCGGCCCATTACTCATCTTAATGCCAATCCTTCTGAGAACAGAAGGTCACTGTAGTTTCCTACTTCCAAGCAGAAGTGTTTACTGTAAACAGATTTCTCCTTTCAGTGCCTGCTCTCATATCCAGTGACACTTGTATTGTCACTGAGTGTCTCTGCAGGGATGTAGTGGTTCTTAAACTTTGTCATAATGTCTTTCTCTGTTACAACAGTAAAAAGTTTCCAGGGCTTCTCACCAGCCTTTTACAGCCTTGGAATTGAGAATCCAGTATCACACAGCCTGACCCTTCAAAGGCACAAGTTCCAGGGCAAAGCTAAAAGATCTTCTGAGAATTAACAAAGAGTACAAGTGTTGAAAGCAGCATTTGAAACAAAGGTTAGCTTTAATTAAATAAAGGAATAAAGGCTCCTTAAATGCAGTCCTTTTTATTTTTTCTCTTCCCTTGAGTGCCCTTGGAAGACTTTCTTGCATCCTAAGAGGGCAGAAATGGCTAAAAAAAATATTTTTCAATTGTGTTGCATCCCAATATGACAAAATGGCTAAAAATATGATTTTTTGATCCATGGTGCTGTGCTGATGCCCTTTTTATCTTTGGCATCTTTGAATGCCAAACTCTTGGGAGCACCTGTACCTGTATCTCCCTGGATGCAGGGCATGATCCTGTTCTGCTGGCTGCTGTTGCTCTCAGAGCACAGGCAGCATGTGCTCTGCCTGCCTCCTTGTCACTGGAAGGTGGAAAAACTTAGAAGTGCAAGGGTTGGGACATTGGGGGTGATGGCTCCTTACTCTGTTCTTTATCTTAAGGAAACAGGAACACGACACATGTACATTTAAGGTTATAAGAAAAAGGTAGTGTTTAGAAATCAACTTGTGTGCTCTCGTTTATTTACGCAGTCCCGCCAGGAAGGTCATGTCCATGTTCCCTTGAAGAGCACGTGAACTGCTCCAAAACGTGCCCTCACTGCCACAGAAAAATGTGTCATTCCCTTCCACTGTCTCATTTGTAATATTTGCTAAGTATAACATGTCATACATACCTGGATAGCTTCCCTGAGTGCACACCAACTCAAAGACAGGGATAATGAATTGCAGATGTGGAACAGGCTGTTTTCACTCATTAGCTTGATTTCTTAACCAACAGATTTAGCAAAGGATGTGTTTTTCTATTGAAGAATCCAACACTGATGCTGTTAAATCCAAAGGGCTTGTTATCTGATTTCATGAAAAAGCATCTGGAAACATTGCTTAACTTGTTGAAACATCTTTGTTCATTTGAATAAGTCAAATAGCTGCTTTTTTTGCTTTGAAGTTTGAAAAAATAAAAGCCTGAAAAACAAACCAAGTGCTTCCCAGCTGAGACCTTGCAGGAGACAGTTTGGATATAACCAGATTTTTTCCCCCAAAAGGAATAAAGCACTGAAAACTACCCAGTATTAGGACTGAAGAGAGCCCTTTTCGTTCTTCTCATGGCAGTTTGTCAGCGATACCACAGAAAGGGAGGCTTGGCAGGGATTCAGAAATGAGTAGTAATGTCAAACACAAATGATTGTTTTGTTACTTCCTCCAAGTGATCGAGGGAAGGAAGTTATGCATATAATTTAGCTGGGCTTCAGGAAATAGTTTGGTACAGTTCTCTGTGGAGGGCTGCTCTGCAAGCCTAATAACTAAAAGCAGAGTGTAACATAACAAAAGGTGGCTGGTAAGGGAAGTACCATTTAAGAAAGAGAAAGAAATGTCTGATAGAACACTGCAAAAAGTCACTGAACATTTCTTTTAGCATTGATCTGTGGGGAGAGGGAGGATGTGTGGAAGTAGAATTGGTCTGATCCATGGAAGTCCCCTAATACCTTGCACAATATGGAAGGAAATCTCAGTACTGAGAAGGCTGTAGCACTATCTGGATCACAGGCAAAGGCAGAAAATGAGAGCTGTAACCTGATTTTCTGAAAGGTTTTTGTGCAGGAATAAGCTTTGTAAAGGAGGAGATGGCACTTGAAAATGAAACTTAACCCCCCCCCCCAAATTCTATAAGAATCATAGAATCCTAGAATAGTTATGGTTGAAAGGCTCCTTTAAAGGTTACCTAGTTCCAACTCCCTGCTGTGGGCACAGACATCTTCCACAAGACCAAGGATGCTCCAAGCCCCATCCAACCTAATCTTGAACATTTTCAGGGATGGAGCATCCACATCTTCTCTGGGCAACTTGTTCCAGGGCCTCACCACCCTCATAATAGAGGATTTGTACCTAATATCTCATCTAAACTTGCCCTCTTTCAGTTTAAAGCCATTACCTTGTCCTGTCAGTACATGCCCCTGAACCTGCAGCAGGGCTGTTGCTCCTGGTGTCTGGTGCCCTTTGAGCGCACAGAGTTGGTGGTGCTCGAGGCTGTGGGAGCAGCCTTAGCTCAGCCCTCCTCATATGTGCTTTATAGCACAAGCTTTAATTGCACAATCAGATACTTCTCTCCCCTGACAGTGCACATCTGGGCTGTGGGAAAGGCACTGCTCAGGGACCGAGGCGTCTCTCCGTTTTTCTCCTTGTTCCGTTAGCAGCAGTGGCCGTTATTTATTACTCGCCATCTAATGCCCTCAGCATATGGAAGCATTTGTTTCCTTTATGATCTTTTCAAGGATCTTTGCTATCCACTGGGGTATTTGAGTGCCAAGGTGTTTTCTGTAAGTGGAGACTGCTGATCTGTGCAGTGCAGCCACAGGAGAAAGTGTGTGGAGAAGACAGTTTGGGGCAGGTCAGCTCCAAAAGACACAAAGCAGGAGTTGGCTGACATTGTTTTTCTCTTCTTCTCTTCTCTTCATTGCTGTGTTTGTCCCTCCCTGGTGCAGGCAGGAGTGTGTAGCCACAGAGGAAAACCCTCAAGTGTTTTTCTGCTGCTGCGAGGGCAACTATTGCAATGAGAAATTTACCCATTTGCCTGAAGTCACCGGCCCAGAAGGTAAGTCGCTGGGGTTCGGATCTCTTCCTCTAGACCCAGTTTCTGATGACTTTCATAGAGTCTCCTAGAGTGTCCTGAGTTGGAAAAGACTCACGAGGATCATTGAGTCCAACTCCTGGCCCTCCATAGGACACCTCCAAGCATCTTACCATGTGACTGAGAGTGTTGTCCAAATGCTACTCGAGCTGTTACAGACATGGGGCCATGACCACTTCTTTGGGGAGCCTGTTCCAGTGCCCAACCACCCTCTGAATGAAGAACCTTTTCCTAGTATTTGACCTAAACCTCCTCTGACTCAGCTTCATGCTGACATTGAGTTATTGTATATTTTGGTTACAAAGTCCAGAAATCTTTTTGCCACGGTTCTTTAAGAATAGTTTCTAAGGTTGTTGCGCTCTGTGGGTAAAGTGTGTGGTACCAACACCTCAGATACCATCAGTAAAGGATTAGGTTTTCTTTGTGGTGGACAGTTCACAGTGTGATATTACAAAACAAAATCCTGCCCAAGAGGAAGAGGCCAGAGTGATTTATACAACATGGATCAAGCCTCAAACTCTTTAAAGGTATTTGACACCTTCATTAATTTTCATAGGTTACAGGTCTCTGGATACCTCTAGCATCTGGGATTTTTGCATTTGAGTCTAGTTTGTTGGTCTGGGGGAAAGGGAATCGAGGTGTGTGTGTCAGATTTCAGAGACTGTGGGTATACATCAAGGAAGAAAAGTAATAGCAGGACTTTCTTCAGAGGCTAATAGAAAAATGATGATTCTTTTAGCCATACACTTTCTAAAGTATCATTCAATAAAAACTATTAAAGCAGGTGAATCTTTTCCTTAGGATGGTTTCTTCTGCTATGAACTACCTGCATTTACTAAGATGTTCCAATAGACCATTACCAGATTTTCTTGGGCTTTCCTGTTAGGTTTTTAATTGTTTACATGGGTTTTATTATCTCCTGTTATTAATTTACCCATAGCAACATAGTAGCAAATATTCTTTCTCTCACAGTTTTTTGTTTAATTTGGCAAGTCTTGCTATTTTTTCCTTCCCTGTCTCCAACATAGCAACATGGCTCCATTTAGTATTCCCATTGTTTGTGTCTCAACTGCACTGATGTAATTTGGAACAAGAACTACTGTGGGAATAGTGCATTTGATTGTGGCTCCAGCAGCATTTTACTAAAAACTGACAACTTGTCAATCACTGTAAAAGGCAAAGCAACGCTGCAAGGGATTTCGTGCTCTCTTAATACATTTGGAAGGGTTAAGATGAGGAAACGTTCTGCTTTTATGTATCCCACCAAGAAATACCCATCTTAAATAAAGGTCAGATGGAGGCTCAGCTTGCAAAGTGTGGTTTGGACCATTGTAACTCCATTACAGCCACACAGAGAAAAGAAAACCATGGAGCCTTATGAATACTCTTGGGTGTGATGGGACATACCAATAAGCACTGTCTGCTTTGGAGCAGAGGGATGGATGGGGTTTGGTTGCATGTGGTGTAGCTGACAGTGCTGTTGAATGCCTGAAGGGTCCTTTTCCCTCATTTACCCTGCTCTTTTTTCACAGTCATCTATGAGCCGCCGCCGCCAACGCCCTCCCTGCTCAACATCCTGGTGTATTCTCTGCTTCCCATCGCAGTCCTCTCCATGGCCATCCTCTTGGCCTTCTGGATGTACCGGCACCGCAAGCCTCCCTACGGGCACGTTGACATTATTGAGGTGAGGGAGTTTCTCCCCTTTGTCTGGGCCTTACAAAAGGCACAGAAGTTTTCTCAGTGTATATTCATATCCACTGTTGCTTCACTCTCTTCAGGTGGCCTAACTTTTCTTCCCTACTTTTTGAAGTTGGTGGCACAGTTGGCCTCTGCGGTAGTGTGAGACTGATGGGTTTAGATGGGATTATCATCATGTCTGAGATTCCTATGGGAAGAATTTACACAGCCCTGCTTGGTGGCTTCCCTTCCCCGCAGACTCTCAAAACCCTTGCCTGGTTTCAGCCAAGTTTTAGAGGAGCAGAGATCAGAGAGATTATAAAGTTCCTATCAGCTTTATGGGACAAGGGAAGATGCTTTCATGGATGAAGTTCATCTTTTATGAGCCCTCAGAGAATCCATGCAGGAGGTCATCCTCCTGGTCCAAAGCTATTGGGAACTGATCCTTGCTGGCTCTGCTGTGCCCTGAGCCTTCTGGTTCCTTCTGAAGGCTTGAGCAGTTACCTCTCCCTCCTCTGCCCATTACAGCCCATACTATGGGCTATACTGTGTGACCAGCAGGTTGAGGGAGGTGATTCTGACCCCCTACTCTGCTCTGGTGAGACTCCATCTCAAGTACACCATCCAGCTCCGGGGTTCCCAACACAGGGAAGGATATTGACCTGTTGGAGTGAGTCCAGAGGAGGCCACCAAGTTGATCAGATGGATGGAGCACCTCTGCTATGAGGAAAGGCTGGAAGAATTGGGATTGTTCAGCCTGGAAAAGAGAAGACTTTGGGGTGACCTGATTGTGGCCTTCCCGTACCTGAAGGGAGCTTACAGGAGAGAAGGGGCAAGGCTATTTACAAGAGCACGAAGTGATAAGACAAGGGGAAATAGGTTCAAAATTGAAGGATAGTGGGTTTAGATTAGATATTAGGTACAAATTCTTTACTGTGAGGGTGGTGAGACACTGGAACAGGTTGCCCAGGGAAGTTGTGGATGCTCCATTCCTGCAAGTGTTCAAGGGCAGGTTGGATGGGGCTTGGTGCAACCTGGTCTAGTTAAAGGTGTCCCTGCCCATGGCAGGGGGTTGGAACTGGATGATCTTCAAGGGTTCCTTCCAACATAAACCATTCTATGATTCTGATACTATGAATCTTTCCCATCTGAAAGCAAGTAGAACAGAGCTCCAACCCCACGTGTCCTGTGGGGTTACTTTGTTCTGGACAAATGCAGAGTTTAAAAAGATACGATATTTATGATGCTGACAGACCTGGTTACTGGGCATTGCTGGAGTTATGTGGAACATGCCTAATGAAGTGCAAAGCAGTGGGAGGTTTTAGGTGGGGTTGGCTGCTGGGTCACAAAGATCAAAAAGTTCCTACTTTTGACAGGAGGTAGACTTGAGATCATCTGTGTTGTACAGCTCAAAATATCATTTGCTTTGAAAACATGGGAGAATTCAGGTTCTGCCAGAGCATGGCAGGCAGTACTTCAGCACACAAAGTGACACTTGAAGGCATAGATTGTTACACCTGTTCTATACAAATACCCTACAGAGCAAAATAGGGAATTTCAGGCTCTTCTTACTGCAAATGGTACATCTAAATAATTTGTATTAAATAAAATGTCACTTCTTTACACTTCTTTCCCCACGTGCTGTCTCTCCATTCCTCCCCTCCTTTTGTTTTGCAGTCCAGCTTCAGCTTGTGACAGTGTTTTTCTCTTGTGCAGGACCCTGGCCCGCCACCTCCTTCTCCCTTGGTTGGCCTAAAGCCTCTGCAGCTCTTGGAGATCAAGGCAAGGGGACGCTTTGGCTGTGTGTGGAAGGCTCAGCTGATGAACGACTATGTAGCAGTTAAAATCTTTCCTATTCAGGTGAGAAGGGCACTGTATTAAGTTCTCAATTGCCAGGCTTCCTCACCGGTGCTGAGATGCTCTAAGTGCCTATGGAGAGTATGGTTTTTAAGACCATAACAAAGATACATTTGGGCTCTTCTGCTGGGGGAAAAAGTTCAAGGACCCTTCCTTCCTACACTTCTGTCTGTGTTATCTCATTACCAAATGCTTCCTGTAGTAGTACTTGTTGCAAGAACAGCAAAAACAAGTACATTCTGAAGTCTACAGGGTATTTTAACTTCACTGCAAATGCCTGTGTTTAAATCCAGGAAGGCAGCATGCAGCTGTGGTGCCCAAAATGCACACAAAGAGCCAGAGCCCTAGTTTTGTGTGTCCTGCCTGGGTAGATTGTAAATCTAGACCCAAAGCTAGCAAACAGTTTACAGCTTCCAAAGGCAGAGCCCTGGCCTTGTGAAAGCTAATTGCACTGCAGCATTTCTGTCAGCTCACGTCTTCCGCTCTAGGAAACCTTTGAACACTCCTGACTTGATTCTCTAGGAATTGCAGATGAAAAGAGTAAAGCAATCAAAAGTCAAATGAAAGAAGAATGACAAACATCTTTGTGCTCCTCTGCTATCTCCTTCATTACTTTTTCACTCTGTATTTGTTGTCATAGCATTGCTAAAGGAGATTTGCACATCTTCTGTCCAAGCCAGCTGTGACCTACTAGTAAATATTCAAAAGAGCCTAGATTAGATTTTGCAATTGTAACAATTACAGCTACAAGGCAGATCTGGGTGCTGTATGCACAGGCTTTATTCTTGCAAGCATCCTTAGGAAATCTTGACAAATCTTATTTCTCAGTGAGGTTGGGTTTGGGTTCCTCTTCCCTCCCCACACATGTGCTTTAGGAATAACAGGATAATTTTGGAGAGTGGAGACTGAGAATAGCAACTTCCAGTCTTTCTCCAGCATCATCAACTCTTTAGGAAAACAGCCTCATTTTGAAGGGATACATCACATCTGAACACCAGAGGATGATTTTAAGGGTACTGTGAGCAGCTCTGACTGAACTGAAGGAGCTGTTTGCTTTAAAGAGAAGCATGATCTTTGATGGTGCATTTCTCCCTGCTTTAGGATAAGCAATCTTGGCAGAGTGAGAGGGAGATTTTCAACACTCCTGGCATGAAGCATGAAAACCTTTTGCAATTTATCGCAGCAGAGAAAAGAGGGACAAACTTGGAGACAGAGCTCTGGCTGATCACAGCTTTCCACGACAAGGTAATGTATCAATTGCATGTACATTTTGGGAAGGCAAAGAGGCAGCTGGTTGTGAAACAGCAGGATTTGGTGTCTAATATTCACCCAGAAGCTTCACTGTAATCTACCCAGTCTGTTCCTGGTGGGCCATGTCTCCATGGCAGTGATGTGCTCCTGCTCTCCTCCTTTAGCTTCCAAGGCTTTCCCACACAAACATAGGATTAATAAACGTGGGAAGAGAGAGAGGTACAAAAGGCCATAACTCTCAAATAGGATGGTCACCACATCTCTTGTGATGTGTGTAGATGAGCATGTGGGAGCTGGGTGTTTTGCAGACCCAACTTGCCCCTTGCAGATGGGCTCCATGTTTGCTTTTGAGGCTTGGGTCACATCTCCCATTTCATGGATTGCTTTAGTTATGAAACATGACTAACACCTAAAATAAAACAAACATGTGCAAAGCCAGGGTTGAGCCAGCAGCGTTATCCATCTGTTAAATCCAAGGTCTACTGAGTCAATCATTGCCACAACCAGCTGATACCATGCACCATCTTCTTGCATGGAAGGCTTTCCCCTTTCTTAGGTTAGATGAATTGCTCTGGTTTAAGATGATTCTTTTCCCATCCTTACCTTGCTCTCCTTCCCTGGCAAATAACTAGACATCAGGAGGTCTGTGCTGTCAAGGGCTAAAAACAGATGAATGCTTCTAATTCTTATTTCTTCTTTTTTTTTTTTTTTTTTACTTTCACTAGTGATTTTTTCACCCCTGTTAAACCAAGGTTCAAATTTCTCAAGCACTCTATAAACCATTCTCTAAACTGATGATTTGGCCCATCTGTCACATAGCAGGATCTGCGACTAAGAACTGACAATGTCCTTTCCACAGGGGTCTTTGACAGATTACCTGAAGGGCAATATTATCAGCTGGAATGAGCTCTGCCATGTTGCAGAAACAATGGCCCGTGGTTTGTCCTACCTTCATGAAGATGTCCCTTGGTGCAAAGGTGAAGGACACAAACCTGCAATAGCACACAGGTACGACCACTTTCATTGACACCTTTCAGTTGCAAGGTGCAAATGTTTACAGAGTCTTTGAAATGATGCTGTTGAATGGAGGAAGAGATTGTGCTTTTAGGAAGTAAATGCCTTTTAACCCAACAAATCCTATGCTAAGACAAGAATGTTTTTCAACTGTACATGAAGTGGTGAAGGGCAAGTGTCTTGTCTGTGAAATAGTATGGTTGATAGTGGTTGATGGCAAATGTCTGAAGGGTAGGTGCTTCCCTCTTTCATCAACTCTTCTCTTGACATGTAGTGGGAAGGGAATACTGGTTGCTGCAGAACTGCTCTTTGAAAGGACTTTGCTTGATAATATCATCACATTATAATCCGTGTATTTCCATGACCATACCAGGAGTTGGACCCTATTTTTCCCTTTTTTAACTCCACTGCATGTCCTCCCACAGAGATTTTGATCATTAGGTAAGAAACGGAGAAACTGTGGAAATGCAGAAAATGGCTGCTATTTATTTTTCACTGTAGCTTTATAGGGCCCAAATCGTGCTAGGGTGCTTACGAGAGACACCAGAGCAGGTACCACCCTGCCTCTGAGACCTCCTGGCACATACTTCAATCCACCTCGGTGGCAGCACCGTGGGGACAGTGGGAATCCGGAAAGCAGCGGGTTAAAACATCCTTGTTGCTTTAGCCCTTCTCCGAAGTCCCACATTGCTTGCCCTGGACTAAAGCATCTCTACTGAGTGGTTTGCTAGTGGCACAGCAGGATGGGGGAGGTTTCCAGAAGGGATTTATGCAGGCTACAGGCTGTAATCTGTGGCCATACTCCCCCGCCACCCACTGCATTTCATCTAGGAGGGACTTAAACCACAAGTCCAGCTGCAGCAATTTGTACCTGATCTCAAGGGACCAGCTTCAAGATAATCCCTGTTTTTGCAACGGTGTCCCTGCCCCCAAAACTCCCCACCTCCCCAAACCTGGAGGTTTTTGAGAGATGGGAGCTGTTGAAAGAGCCTGCAGCTGCCTTTGTGCTGCTCCTGGGGCTGACCCCTGTGTCCCTGACATTTGTCCTTGTGGAATAAAGGCAGTGGTTTATAGATGAAAATTCCTGAGGGTGGGGAACTGAGGAAGGCTATAGAAAGGCTTTAAAGCAATAGATCGTGCTCATTAGTGTCCCTGTCCATTTAGTAAATGATAAAAGCTGGAGAATGCAGCATTTGTGTGAATTTAGCACATACCTACGGAAGAGGGATTTCAGGACACAGGGGATTTCCCATGGATTACCCCAGTCCTTTTAATTTTATTTTTAAAAGAAAACATGAAATGCATTTTAAATCTGGGGAGGGGGATCTGCGGGATATTTTTGAATGGCTTCTGACAGTGAAGACGGAGATACTGGGATTGCCAGGTGGGACTCCCCAGTCACTGCTGGGCAGGGGTTCAGCCAACTCCACACTGGCCCCCGGCACTATAACGAGTATTAAGGTTATGGAATCACTTGTTGGTGCAAAAGTGCCCCCACGTGGAAGCTGAAAATAAAATCTCCAGTGTCTAAATTGAGTTAAGACAGCCGTTACTCATAGTCTGCTTGCCTTGCATCCCCTAGTTTGAAGTGTTATATGGAAAAAGATATTTTCTTCTTTTCATGCCACTTTCCTTTATCAGTGACCATTTTAGGATGGTCTTAATACACAATGTTAGTGGGAATTCTGCTTGGAATAGCTTGGATCAGGTTCTTCTCCCTGGGCTGGATATGTTTGCACTGCAGCTCACACTTGCCACTTCAAGGTGGTTTGTGGAATAAAGGAAAGAAAGCATGGAAAAATGGGAGAATGTATGGAAACAGTCGGGGGGAAAGGAAGCAAAGAAAGAAGTCTTTGCATCAAGGTGTAGGGGTGAACTATTGCATGCCCAAAGGGCAGTGTGGGTGAGCAACAGCAACACACGCCCATATAGTAATACTGGTTTCCATCTCGTTTCACATCAGAACTGTATCGTTCAGGAACACTATCTGATAATTTATGTGTGGTCCTTGTTGAGCCTTCATTTGCAAAAATCTCGTGCACAATCTGTACCATCCTCAGGGCATAATCCCCTGATGCTGAGCGAGCAAAGGAGTTTATCCATGTCATTAGATGATGGCTGTTTTCTAAGCCTGTGGGGAAGCCACTGTAGCATGGAAGCAGGCAGTCTCTGAGATGACAGGTATTAGGTAAATGCTGTTTTCCTGTGTAACAGAGGGGTACCAATGTTTTGGAGGCTCTGTAAAGCTCTACTGTGTCCTCAGAGGTGATGGAGGCTGGTTTCTGCTGGGATTTGCTGGCTGTATGATGCTCTCCAACTTCACATCCACTTCCCCCATCTTAATCTTGAGGCCAGAAATGCCCATCACGCCATGTTTAGCTTAGAAAGGATAAATCCTCTCTTCTGGTTTTTTAAGCTCAGAATCAGAGGCTGGGTGGCACAGGATGATTTTTGCTTACGGTGCTTTGAGCTGATGCTCTGGCATCTGAGGCCGCAGAGAGCAGCCCTTCTCTCTGGTCCAGCAGTTTCTCTCTTCACAAAGAATTTTGACAGGTCTCTCTAGCGCGGAACAATCGTATCTGCCCTCATTAATTATTTTGTGCAGGCCTGCAATGTCCTGCAATCAGCAGGGTCACCAAGTGAATTGATGATAGGGAAATTATAATGCTGAGCATACAGGACAATTGCCATCTGCTGTCTAAGGTCTGTAATTTAATTAGATTGCCAAACATTCCTTTTCAGATGAAAATGCAGGAAGCCCAGGGAACAGGGCTCGACTGGTTAGGCATCTCAGTGTGATCTTCCTCCACTCCTCACCCTTTCCAGCCCCTGCAGATTTACCTGAACTGCCCTGAAATGATCCCACTGCAGCACAGGACTGGCACAAATGCCCCCTTCAAACACAGGTCCACCACCTCTGCTGCAAATGGTTACACCTGTCTGTGAGCTGCCCACTCTGATCCTGACAGCATGTCTGAGTGTGGGCTCACCCCCTTCCCTGCTTGTTTTCCAACCCTCTGAATTCTCTAAGGAAGATCGATCCACCAATTAAAGCAGAAGTCTAATAGATGACTATGGTAAAAGTCTGTTGAAGCATGTAGTCAGGGTGGAGAGAGTCCCACCAGCATCTGCTGATTTCCAGAAAGATCTAATTTTGTAG
The DNA here is from genome assembly GCA_013390005.1 of Calyptomena viridis. Classification (NCBI taxonomy): domain Eukaryota; kingdom Metazoa; phylum Chordata; class Aves; order Passeriformes; family Eurylaimidae; genus Calyptomena; species Calyptomena viridis. The sequence continues at coordinate 261,245 of WEIV01009760.1, forward strand.
ATAGGAGCAAACATCCCTACTATTATAAAGAGTAATGTACTCCCTTAACCTGTCTTGTTTTTCATGTTGGGAATAAGAAGTGCCCAGAGGTGGGGGTCCAGAGCTGGTGCTTTGGAGCAAGAAATGGTGCCTTATATACTGCTTGCTCTAACTAAAACAGCCCCTTCAGATCAGATTTTATTTTGAGATTCAGTGTGGAGTTTGGCTGACTCCGTGCTGGGCATGTCAGGGCTGCTTGGTTGTGTTTTAGGAACAAAGGCAACAAGAAGCAGCCAAATTTGTCAGCACTGGCCAGGCCAGAAAGCTGGGGAAGAAAGGAAGGAAGGAACTGATTTACTGGGAGCTGCTAAACCTATAGACATACAATGTGTTGTGTTTCAATGTGATTTAGAAATATGCCATAATAAACCCTTCCCAAACTTACTTCTTGGCTTGTCCATAGGGACTTCAAGAGTAAAAATGTCTTGCTGAAGAACGACTTGACTGCAGTGCTAGCTGATTTTGGACTAGCTGTACGGTTTGAACCTGGAAAACCTCCAGGGGACACTCATGGACAGGTAATCATTATCTTCAACATCTTAAAAAGTTGGGCTTGCCATAGCTCCCTGGGACCGGGGGGTAGTTTGTATAGATGCATTTAATTCTCTTTGAGATATGTATTTTTACATAAAAGCTTGTGCTCAGACATAACAGCTGGTTTAATCTCGGTGAGTGGGGAGAGTGGTCAAGCTTTTCTGACCACTGTGCAGGTGAGGTCCCCCCATCCCTGGGGGCAGGTGGCTTTCTCCTTCTGACACAGGGCTAGTTGATTCTCAGGAATATTGTCTCAGGAGTAAATTTGCATAGAATCACAGAATTCCATGTTAGGAGAGACCTCAAGGATAATCTGGTCCAACCTTTCTTGGCAAAAGCACGATCTAGGCAAGATAGCCCAGCACCCTGTCCAGCTGAATCTTAAAAGTGTCCTATGCTGAGGTATCCACCACTTTCCTGGGGAGATTATTCCAATGGCTGATTGTTCTCATTGCGAAAAACTTTCCTCTTGTGTCCAATCAGAATCTTTCAGGAGTAACTTGTACCCATTGCTCTCCATCTTCTCTACTTGACTCCTTGTAAAAAGGGGGTGTCTGTCTTCTTTGTAGCCACCCTTTAAATACTGTAACACTGTGATAAAGTCTCCCCTCAGCCTTCTTTTCTCAAGGTTGAATAAACCCAGTTCTATCAGCCTTTCCTCATGTGGCAGTTTCACGGTCCTTGGATCATTTTTGTCACCCTTCTCCAGACTTTCTCCAGCCTGTCCACATCTTTTTTTGCATGGCAAAGACCAAAACTGAACACAGTATTCCTGACATGGGCTGACAAGTGCTGAGTAGAGCAGGATAATGACTCCTTTATCTCTGCTGGTGACACCCTTGTTGGTGTAGCCCAGCAAACCATTGGCTCTGCTGCAGCAGCTCACTCTTCTCTCATGTTGAGCTTGTTGGGCCCCAGGACCCTTTCCACAGAGCTGCTCCCCAGCCAGGTACATCCCAGCCTGTGCCTCACACCTGGATTATGTTTTCTCAGGTGCAATACCTTATACTTGTCCTTGTGGAATTTCTTAAGGTTCTTGTTTGCCCACTTTTCCAGCCTATCCAGGTCTTCCTGCAGGGTGGCTGTCTCTTCCAAAGTGTCCACCTCCTGATTCAGTTTGGTATTGACAGTAAACTTCACCAGGATACAAGTGATTCCATCATCTACATCACTTAGGAAGTTATTAAACAGTGTTGGACCCCATATGGATCCTGGGAGGCCCCACTTGTGACAGGCTGTCAGTTTGAGAAGGAGCTATTTGCCACCCCTGTCTGGGTGTAACCTGTTGGCCAGTTCCCACCTACTGCACAGACCACTTCTCTATAACGTAACACAAATATTAGTACTCCTAAATATTAGTGCTAATGCTACAATGCAAATATTAATACTACTAAAATTATTAATTTCATTTTAAAAATTCAGGCTGACTGCTTGTGTGACCTTTGGCACAGCTGGCTGTGCACTGTGTAAACAATTTACTACATTTTTATGGGTTCTTAATTTTTTGCCTTTGCATTGTAATGAGCAGCCCCTTATTCTCCTCTTGTGCTGGTGCACAGCAAGTCCATCATGGCCTTCTTGTGCCTCCTGGGTTTTCTGAATTCTCATCTCCAATGCTGTCTCCCTTTTTTACCTTTGTCTCAGAAGGAGTGAACACTTTTCTGGTTTAGACTTCCCCAGCTTTCCTCACTTTTGTCACCTTTGTTTTTGGCTTTTCCAGTATTTTTCATGCCTTTCCACATTCTGGCTTCACTCTGCCCCCACTGCCTCAGGTAACAGCAAGAACAGACGAGAATTTTCTTAAAGGAAAATATTAAAGGTATTTCAATTCCCATGTTAAAAAGATACCTTTTCCCTAGCTGTCCTCTCCACTCTCCTACATAATGGACTAAACTAAACACAACAAGGGAGGCACTATAATGAGGACTGAATCCCCTTTAAAATAAAAGAACCATGGCAAACCAGTGCAGGGCAGACTTTGCAGAGTTCATGTCTTACCACTTCTGTTTATGCAGAAGACTTGTTTTATCCAGGGCTGTCAAACCAACAACCTTTTCCTGCCATTTCAGGATACATCAATTTTTCTCTTATCTTTTTTTGGTTGGTTGGGGTCTTTTTATTTTGGTTTGGTTGGGTTTTTTTAATATATTAATCTTTTTCTTTTGAGCAAAAATAATAAATTTTCAACAACTAGGATAACCAACTCTGACTTGACCTCAGGGTGTTTCATGTGTCTCCAAAGACAGCATTTTCTCCTGCAGTGTGTGCTGCTGGAGCAACATGCAGTGGGATGCAGGGAAGGCAGGATTCCATCCATACTCATCATGCCACACTGTGTTTAAATTAGACCTATAGAACACACTGAATGAATATAACGCATGTAGCCATGCACTTTGGCTTTTTCCTTCATGTAGCTTATCTAGACTTGAGTGACCTTAATGAGAATCAGTGTCAGAAGAAACAACTCCCTTCTGCTTGTTTTTTTTTGAGAGAGGTTCACCTTTAGCAGCAGTGGCCTTAAGGCCAATGAAACCAGCTGTCACTCATCTCAACCAGCAGAGGCTGAGGGGTCCAAATGGAATGTAGCTTGAGTTGTGTTTTTTTCTCTGTAGGTGGGAACAAGGAGGTATATGGCTCCTGAAGTGTTAGAGGGAGCAATCAACTTCCAACGAGACGCGTTCCTGAGAATAGACATGTATGCAATGGGACTGGTGTTGTGGGAGCTAGTCTCCAGATGCAGAGCAGTTGATGGTAAGAATAAAGATCCTCTCTTCCCTGGGGAGGGCTCAGTGTCACTGTGGTTTGGTTGTCCAGAGAATGGACCTGTCTCTTTTAAAAAAAAAAAAAAATCAATGGCATATTTTTCTTAGGCAGCTAACCTGGTTTTCATTTGGTTTTTAACATAAGCTGTCACTCTCGGTAGATAATAACATTTGTACTGTTCAAGTCTCAAAGTGCTTTTCACTACACTGGTTACACTGCAAATTGACTGAGAACTCAGAGGGAGAAGGAGCAGGTGATTCCTTCAGGATGAGTGTCCTTTAGTGCTGAGCTTGCTCAGTGCTGCTCTCAGGGACACTCTGCATTCCTGCCTGTCACCAAGGCAGACTTTGAGCTCTGGAGGAGAGCCATGCTTGGCTCTGGTTTGGCTGTCACCTTGCTTATGCAGGGCAGTGTGGTAGCCTGAATGGAAAGCACCTTAGTGAAATAGCAGGAACATGGGACTGAAAGGGTCTTCCTGGGTCAGTAAGCCCATTTCCCTGCTATCCTAAGTCATTAGTTATTGATCTTTTGCTGACCAAGCCCTCTGTGAGCAGTGGGCTGAGTTTATTGTTCCATGTACAGCTTTGGAGGATCTCACTTTCTCCTGAAGGATCTAAAAGAATGAACTTCATGATATCTCCTTTCTCAGGTTTTTTATCCCAAAATGATGCTGCAAAGTGGGGCATCTTGTGTGTCCAAGTTGAACATCTGCCCTTTGGTGACTCCCTTGCCAACTGCAGGACCTCACCCCCGGACAGGGAAGCAATCTTGTCATTGTAGTAGCTCCAAGGCTGCTTTCTCCACCTTTTTTCTTCTTGTATAGATATGGGTGCTCTGAACTGAATATCAGGTTCATAAAACAACAGCACGTCACCTGGACTTCAAATGGTTTTGTTAGCATTACAGTAGGACTGATGAGCTAGATTATAATTAGAATGTCTGCATATGTGTGTGGTAAGAGAAGGTGTCTTCTTCAAAAATTTACAGTCTCACCAGGTAAAATGCTGGAGGAGCAGGAATTTAGGAGCACAGTAGGGTGAAACAGAGATACCCAGGTCATTCCTGTAGGAACTGGCCTTCTCTGTTGAGATGCCCCAAATATCCACTTTTATTTTTCCCATCATGTTTGTGATCTCCTGCCAACTCTTCTCAGGCAGCTGAGATACTCCAGGTGTCACATGCAGCACCATAAAATCAGAAGGAAGGCTTCCTTTGGGATAACAGTGAGTTACACTGAACTTTATCTGCACTTCTAGATCAGAAGTGATTTTGTGTAAACAGCAGATTTAGCTTTGAGATCACCAGTGTAGCTCTCCATAGCTTGGATTCCTGTTGGAGGAAGAGGAGGGGAAAATCGTGAGCATTATTGGAGCAAGTGTTTCAGTTTGGTTTAGTGACTGGCATTGAGGCAACACGAATAATGGTAAAGCTGGTTTATTGATTTCATTTTTTAGAGTACCTAAACATCATGTTGCTGGTGTCACAGTTCATGACCAGAAGAAGTGGTCAGCTCTTTTATTTCGGTCTGGAAAGACCCTTTTGAAATATCCCTGCTCTTGAAAGTGATTACTTTTTGCTCCTGAGAAACTGTAAGTGAAGCCACAGAGCACCCTGAGAAAGCCCATCAGTTAAGCTGGGGCTTCTGTTTGTGAGAGAGCATCTACACATTGCCAAAAGCCAAATGATGTTTCAATAAGCAGAAGTTATTGCTACCATCCAGCATCTGCACTGATACTCATAACAATTGTCTCATTCCTGTGGCCCAGGGCAGTTCACAACCATAACTGGTACAACTAAAGTGTTCAGAAATCATTTTACACTTAGGAGCTGGTACTTGGGACAAGTGCATCTGGCTTCAGCGTGTCAGGGCTGACTCGAACCTATGAACAAGCCACATCACAAAGCAAGAAATTAGAAGTGTTGCATATGCTTGACCTTGCTAGTCAGTGCTAAAATGAAATTATGTCCATGCTGAAACCTTTCTCTAGGTTATTGTGTGTTGAATTGTTATGCTAAAATATGGGGAGGATGAGCTGATTTGCTCTTTCTATTAAAATAAATCACAGACTACCAGGCAAGCTTCTTCAAGGAGAGCGGTGGGATCAGGAGGCCCAGCTGAGGGTTCGGATTCGTAACTCAACGAAGTGGAAAATGCATGGCCAGACAAGCAGCAGGGACAGCAAAGACCATTGTGCAGGAGGAATGTAAATCACATTTGTCCATAGTGACATGTGAACGTCAGGCTTTGTTGCAGTGGGTTGAGGTTGCTCTGGAGTCACAGCTCACTCATGCATGAGGAGGATGTGGCTCTGCAAAGGACATTTCTAAGTTAACCTGATTCTCTGTGTGCACTTTAGGTCCAGTGGATGAATACATGCTGCCTTTTGAAGAAGAAATAGGTCAGCACCCATCCCTTGAGGACCTGCAAGAAGTGGTGGTTCACAAGAAGATGCGCCCCGTGTTCAAGGATCACTGGCTAAAACATCCTGTACGTCCCTCTTGGTTAACAGTGGAAAATATTTTCCTGTGTGATGAGAATGAGGGATGCAGTTATGCATTCCCAGTGTTAGAGAGAGTCAGCATTGGGGAATGGGGCTTTGCTCAACACCTTTGTGCTTGTCCCTTGTATTTAGAGAGAAAATCAGCTGATTAATCAGCCAGTGCTGAATGTGAAGCATGTGGTTGTTTAGTAGGACTCCTTCAATATGGTGAAGGAATGGAAAATAAAGTTCTTTGAGTAAGAAAAAGAAACTATCCATATCATTGGAGACAGGTTCCTCACAAGCAATATAGAATGCTAGACTTGGAACAGTTTTTTGAGGAAAAATTAATGTAAGAAGGCAAGCAGACAATGAAGCAAAACACAGCTTGGGTTTCCCAGAGGTAGATCATTTCAGGCTTGTGTTTCTAATAGAAGAGATTATTTTTCTCTGATTTTTCTGAAATTGAGCAGGTGATGACATCTCACAGGGCTTCGATAAGAAGCCAAATGCCTCTATTTTGTCCAAACTGCCATGGATTTGGCTAGACTCAGGTGTACCAACTGACTGCCTAGAAGTCAGGGAGAGCTACGGGCTGTAGAAAAAGATGAGTGTTTCACTTCTGATGAGGGTTCAAATAAGAGTTGTGCTCTTCCAGCACTGCTGAATTCAGTTATTTTGAGGATATGGAGAGAAGTGATTGCAAACAAAGCAGTGGTTTCATAGTAACTGACACAGTGCTGCCAGCTCTCATAGTTTTATCATGGAAATTGCAATAGTTGTTGTGTTGTCTTTTAAAGCTCTGACTGCTGAATCTTGGGATTTATTTTGACATTTAAAACGTACTTTAGGGGCTGCATACAACCAAGCATTACAGCCTTAGAAAGCAAAAGCTTAAACCCAAAACCACATACTTAAAGCAATTGTTAAAGCTTATCTCGTGGTAATTGGCACACCGTGGAGAAATTACCCATGGCTTTTCTTTACAACATTGGACAGTGCCAAACTGACCTCACCACCCTGTGCAAGGAGTGTGGATGGTGTTGCTGAAGGTGTTTTCTCCCTGTTTTGCCCGCAGGGCTTGGCGCAGCTCTGCGTGACCATCGAAGAGTGCTGGGACCACGACGCGGAGGCGCGGCTCTCGGCGGGCTGTGTCGAGGAGCGCATTGCGCAGATCCGCAAATCCGTAAACGGCACTACCTCGGACTGCCTCGTCTCCATTGTGACATCCGTCACCAACGTGGACTTGCCACCCAAAGAGTCTAGTATCTGAGTCCTGGGTCCTGGTTCACTTTTGTCTTTCCAGACTCAGTGGATTTAAAAACAAACGACAACAAAAAAAAAAAACAACAAGAAAAAAGTTTGAAAAAAAAAAAATACAAAAAATCAAAACCACAAAAATCCAACAAACCCATGAATGCAGCTGCTATTTTATCTTGACTTTTTATTATTATTGTTATTATTATTATTATTATTTTTTTGGATTGGATCAATTTTACCAGCACATTGCTCTACTGTATTAAAAAAAATAATGGACATTTCAGCAAGCATTCAGGTGCCGACTAATGAATGCAGAAAAGGTGCAGGTACCTCAGAACCTCAACAAACTCACTTCAGTTGTTTTTATTTTATTCAGTTTTCTGGGTTTCTCTTTATCAGTCTGTCTTCTGGGCGGAGCATCTGTGACATAAAGCTTACGTGACATACAGGAAAACCACCTACCATCTTCGAAAACGCAATGCTGCAAACTGTGGAGGAAAACTTAAGACTGTTATATAAAGAATACACCTTCCTCAAAAGGATTTTTCCCCATTTTGTTTTGGTTTTGGGTTCAGTTCCTTTTTTATTTTCTTGGAAGTGAGCTTCAAAAAAAAACAGCAGATGTGTCTTTACGGATCTAACGGGTGTCATTGTAACATGGAAAAAAAAGTAACTGGGCGGAGAATATTAATTCTTGATGGTAGAATTGAAGGGGGGAGCGTAGAATAGGGGTGGGGAGAGTGACGTTGGACTTGGCAGCATTTGGGGAAACATCATTTGCTATGGAGCTACTTCTCAGGTAACCATTAGAGGAGGGGAAGGACATTTCTGGGCAGAGTATTAACGGCTGCAGAGTATGGAGAAAGCAGAGTTAAAGGGACAGTGGTTGGAAGCAAGGCCCTAGTTCTTTCTTCCTCCAGAATCCTGGGCTTGGGAGGTAAAAGAACAAAGCAGAACTATAATTACGTTTTACTTTTTAACTCCAGGTAGCAGTGGGAAGGATGCTTTTATGCAGTGTAATCTGGAGAGGTGGGAAAGTTTGCTTTCAGAAGTATTTTTGACAAAATACTGTAAGTTGGGGAAATTTTTGCATCTCATTTTAAGAGTGAGTCAGTTGAGGAAATTTGGCCTTTGTGTTGATTATCTGTCAGCCCAAGCTACCGGTTCAGAGGGTTGAAAGAGGAAAAGGGTGAAAACTGGGCATGTAATCTTTTTTTTTTGCTTTATTAATTTGGAGTTGGGGGAGTGAAAATACCTGAACCAGTGGCAGATGGCTCCTGTAGCATCCAAGAAACTTATGAGCTGCCTGGCTGCAGGGAATGGGGGCAGCTGAGCAGCAACAGTGATTCCTACAGCATCTCTCCAACTGATTTCTTTGATGCTGCTTTCTCCTTACTCTGTGATGAAACTTTTTTGTCTTAAAGTGGTGCATATTCTAAAATACCGTTACAATTATTATGCCATAAACTCGCTCTAGTCAGTGAATGTTCCTAATGCTGCTGATTCAACAATGAAATATTTTTTTAATTTGCAAAACATGCAATGTTAAAAAAAAAATTAAAAAAAAAAAACAAACGCATAAACACAAAACATACACACACACATTACGTGGCTTCCGAGGTTTAAACTGAAAAAAAAAAATTAAAAACTTCATGACCACAGACCACCTCAAACCAGAAATACCTCAGAATTTTCTACTTGTATGAGTTTTATTATATATTTTGTTAGTTGTGTTGTCTTGTAGTAAGTATATTTTAATGTAAGTTGGCTTTTATGACAAGGGAGTTTTAAAAAAACAAAAAAAAGAAAAAAAGTTCCAAAATCTTTTAGGAAGTGTTACCATTTTTTTTGTTATTTTGTTTAATAAAGCACCATTGTAAATAACTGTATACAGTTGTAGAATAACTGCCTATATAAGGTACCTGGGCATTATTCACTCTTATTTGTGAAGGCTGTTTCCATTCTGTGTTTTTGGTTTTTTTTTGTTTGTTTGTTTGTTTTAGTGAAAGGACAGTACATCTTTTTTTTTTTCTTTTCTTTTCTAATTTTTTTTTTTACTTTGAATATAACATGAATTCTGTGTCTTGCTAGACTGACAAAGTTATGTCCATTGGATGGCCAGATCTTCTAAATTTTCCTTTGTGTCAAGCCAAAATGCAGTCCTAAACTAATCACCCTGTAATGGAAATGTAAAAAGTCTGTATTATATAAAAGAATTGGACTTCTTGCCACTGCCAAATTATCAGCGTGCACCCTTGCACAGATATAATTTATTAAGTAAACAAAACCACTAATTGGAGAAAATATAAAGAAAATTGAAATATATTTCTTGAAAAGTATAGCTTTAAAACCTAGAGGTCACAAATAAGGACATGGTCCTTTATCTTAAAGAGACATTAACATAATTGCCTTAATTTGTCTATCTGAATAAAGTCTTAACCTATTCTTTCAAGTTACTGAATGTATATTGCGTATTAGTATGTACACACATGTAACTGTGTTTCCATGTGTAGATTTGAAAGTTTCTGTTTCTTGATGTGCTTCTGTTGAGAAAACCTTGACAAAACCAGACAGAATGATACCATTTTGACCCAGCTGATGTCCCCAGTGGTGGTTGGCATCTTTGGGCCTGATGCTGCAACATGCCTATGCTTAGCATTAAGGGTGTAGGTAGCACTTCTGGTGTCATGACATTAGGCACTCACTTAATGTTAAGTGTGGTTGTAAATGTTTGCAGGATCAGTATTTTTCATGTTTAATACATTTCTGCACTGAGATTTATATAAAAATGTGACTATGTTTTAGAAGTGAAGTGATGTAAGGGTTGGGGTGGAGTGTAGAGCAGTTAAGATTGAATGAATACTTGTTTTGAGGTGGGCTTGCTCCCATTTCCCTGGAAATGGGAGCCAGTTCACACTGCTGCAGAAAGAAAAAAGCTGTACTGTCTTTTAACTGTTAATATCTGTTTGCTCTTCTGGATTTTTTTCCTTCAGCATTACGTATTATAGTTAAAACAGGCTTATTACAGCAGTTGCTTTTTTATCCTGATTTCTTTAAGAAGCTTTAAAGTATTTATTGAAAGTGCCATATGATTTTAATAGCCTATTAGACGGTGTCTGAAATCTTCTCTTTTGAGAAAGCATAAACAAAAATTCTCACATGTAGCTTAATTTACTGCAGGGAACTGCACGACTGTACAAACCTTGACCGAATGTTGATTGTAAAGTATTACATCTTCCTGGTGTAATGGTTCCTTATAGATCATCTTGTCAGCAGGATTCAGAAACTGATTTTAAAAAGAGTTTCCAAATTGTGTGTGTGCTGAGCTACAAGTTTTATATGTATGTAGATGTGTGTGTCTTGCTATTGCAGCAGAGAAAGAAATCCTGAATTTTTGCTTATTTCCAAATTTCTACGAGTTTGGCTAAAGCTGGTTTTTTAAACTGGTATTTATTTATTTTATTAATGAAGACAAGCTCTTATTAACTTATTGGTCTTTCAACACTTGAGCTGCCAAGGATATAGTTCCCTCACCACTAAACTAGCATTTGAACTCTCATTGACAACATGATTTTGGTTCTATTTGGTGCTGCAGAGGCTTTTTCCAAGTCAGGAATCAGGCACAACCATAGATGTAGCTGTCATAATCAACTGCATAATCAACATTTTCTTTTAACAGGTCCTTGAATATGATGGGGACAACATCTCTTGTATTACTACCCAAGCACTAAATTTCACTTCCCATTAAGGCTTAGAGGAAGTAGCTCCTTAAGAACTTGGCTGAAGAACTTTATTGGAGGCCTTCCTCTTTTGTATGGCAGTTCTAAGGTGAATATTAACATCGAATATCCTGGGTAAAAATTCTCCTTGACTCTAAGAGCCAGGATTCCTCATGTCTCTGGGGTAACTCCCTTTTATGAATTTATTGCTGTGCTGGTTTCCTAGGTGGAGAAAGTTTGAGTTCATATTTTTAAACTAGAAATACCACAGGAGCTAAAATTAGGGTGTTTTTTTGAGATGATAGAACTGTGACTTGCTAGTGAAATTACATCAGTACAGCAAGGCTGGAAATTGTATGTGGCTTTTATTAAAATATATGTGTATATTATAAGAGATGGCTATAAACTAGCCTAACCATCAGTTAAGTAGTACCAGGCTTATTCATGATGATTAAGGATTTTGGCTGGTCCTGATCACTAAGAAATCTCTATTTAAGACAAAAGAATCCCACTTTTTTATTCTGGCTTGTTCTTTAGCTGAAATTCTCTTACAAAATATGCAGTGCTAGATAGTTACACCTATGGAAGTGCCAAGATCTTTGTGTCTGTTTGTTTTGAAGAGAAGGTATTTGAGCACCCCCCAGTAATTCCACTGCATTTTCCTTGGGTGTCCTGACTCCCTGCTATTCCCACTTGAAGTCTTTGGTTTCAGTGGAAGCAGATTATTTCCAGGTTGGCTGGGTCAGGCCTTGCCATTAGGAATCCTGGTCCCCCTTAATATCACAGCACAGAAATTAGAGATCATGTGTTTTATTCCTCTTGTGCTGCTTTCTAGGCAGACTGTCAGAGCTTGCCCTGCTTTGCAGAGGAAAGGTCTGGTTTCACTAAGGATGGAAGGAACTAGTATTGCAGAGGAAAGTGCTGGTTGATTAGGTGTGACAGTGCTGTCATTGCAGTCCTCTTCAAGCCACACTCCACTTGAGAAGTTGCTAAGCAGGAAGTGTCCCGCTAACTTTTATCACTTTTACATACAGGATATTGTTTGGTAACATTGTAAATAAAATAGACTATATAATAGAGGAAAATAAGGACATTTTGACTTTTTTACTTTTGGAAAAATATATATATATATTTTAGTTACATATACAAACAAAAATTCTACATTGTGTGAGAATTCTTTTATACCACAAATTATTTTTGTAATGTCTAATATGTTTCTGCAGGGAAAAGGGAGAAAGGTCTGTGTACGCACAGCGAATAAATAAAGAAATATATATATAATGTTTAAATTAAGTGTGCACTACATCAAAGTCTAGAGGATAGAACAAGTGTAGCCTGAAAAGAGTTTGAGGAGCAAGTTTGGATGTACTTGGACATGCTTTGAGGACGGCACTGAGTATATGTTTAGGTTATCTTTCATGTCACATCCCTTCTGCTAAAGATGCTTATTGCTTTTCTACGGCCATCTTCAGTTAAGCCAGGAAGAGTTTTTTCATGTATTCATGCAAGTATCCATGTGTGAGCAGTGTGTCTTGGCATATGCTGTGGTGCTGCAGTGAGTTGTGAAGTCAGGGTGTTAAGAATTCACCGAGGCCAAATAGCCGGGCTGATCTCGCCCGCTGCCGTATCCGTTTGTAGCAGCTGTGTGTGCTGCAGTGACAATATGATCTGTAAGGAGCTGTTGCCAGGAGAGTCCTGATAAAACCAGTTCCTAGAAATTCCTTCTGTCTGAAGTGACACAACTAATCGGGCTTCACCAGAACACACAGATATTTGCTCTGTGTTCCCAACATCAGATTTAGCAGTCTGGAGTTTGGAGGCACAGAAGAAAAGGAGCACTGTCATGTCCAAAGTCCTGCTTAGAGAAAGAGCTTTCCAAATCTGTGTAACCGATCCAAGGTATTCTAAAAGTATTAAAGTAAAAAAACCCTTAAAATGTGGGGGGTTTTTTTAACTTAATTTTCCATTGGACCTAAAATTCACTCCAGCCTTTTTAGTTTTCTTAACCTCAACAGCACAGTGTCAGCAGGTGAGTTACTGAAGAAAGCTTTAAACCAAACAATACATGGTTCTACCTTGTAGCTGGTTTGACAGTGTGCCTTTTGAAATTAGTGCTCACATGCCTTTGAACAGGCTCCTGCAATTGCTGAGTCCCTCAGCTGTGTTCTGGTGAAGTCCTGGCCCCGTGGAAACCAGGGAGAGTTGCCATCCAATTCAGTGGGACCACGAGTGTGCATGTGTGTTCCTGGAACACTTTCTAAGCACACCTGCTCCCTTACTCACATGGGAGTTCCTGTTTCATAACTCGATTTAGGGGGACTCATGACTGAAGCAGTAGCCTATGGAGTAAGCAGCAAACCTTTTTGTCAGGACACTTCCACAGAAACAGATCACGCTTGTGTTGCGTCCATCCAGCTGTTCTGATATGTAATGCTATTCTGTTGTGCCTTTATTTTTCCATGTAAAAGCAACTGCTGTAAGCTTTCTTTTTCTTTTACTAGGTTTGTTTTTTTTTTCTGTCTGAAAAAAACCCCCACTTTTCATTGCCCAGCTGTTATTTCTGGATGCAATCTGTGATCCAGGTATTTCAAAAAAACCAATTACCTCAAACCTCATGTTAAACAGTGTTGCTATCTGGATTCTCCTTGATACTACAATATTGTAACATAGGCAAACAGGAACCTTGCTATATATGGGTGTTTATATATATGTATCATATATGTGTGTACACATATATATGATACATATATGTAAACAGAAAGTGAACCCCAAGGACTGAAGGAAAAAAGCAAAACTTATTTTGTTTTCAAACATTGAAACCAAAAGGGCTTCTCTGAAGCTCCATAATGGCATTGTGCTGGATATCTATCAAGAAAAAGTGTTTTCTGAAAAGTGCTTCCTTTGTTAGCCTTTTATTTCAGTATTTTAATGGGGCAGATGATGTGAAAATAAAACTATTTCTGCATTTTTTGGCCCATTTTGAAGCAGAGGCCTCTTAATCTTTCCAGGTGTTCAAAAGCTGAAGCTCAGTGTATAACATTCCAGTAAGGTTGGTATTGCAAAACTAAAACATGCTCTGGGAAGACTTCGTAGCTTCTGGTTTTGTGACAAGTAAGGCATTGGCCATACTTTATTCAAATTTTCCAATGTTTTGATGAACTGAAATTTAATCAGTAACCATCCTAGTCAATTAAAATCCTAGTTCAGTAGTCACTGGCATTTCTGCATTGCCACTTTTGTTAAAACATCAAAATAACCCCCCAAAAAGAACCCAAACCAAAAATCCAGCCATGAGAGAGGAGAGAGGTTGGACCATTTCATAGCTCCTGAAGGTGGACTTAGCACCACAGCAACTTTGTGGGCAACAAGAAAAGGTGTTGGCAAGACTTACAACCCATGTGGCCCTTTCCTTTTTCCAACTACCTTCTCCCAAGAGCCTTCTCATAAAATCAGACCTTCAACTACAGCAACTTCTTAATGGTACTTTGCTGAAGAGAATTCTGTTCAGCCTATATTTTTCTGGGGAAAATAAAAAGTTAGACTGGGTTTTACATTAACTTTTTATTGTATGTGTTCCCCTCCCAAATGTCTGTTTTTAAAAAATGTATCCATGTAGTTGATGCAACATTACAGTCTGTATTTTACTTGGACAACACAGTAGCTTTCCTGTCCAAATACTAATGAATTTACTATTACTAGTAATCCATTTAATTACTGGTAATGAATGGCTAGTAATTAATTTACTGTTACTCAAGGAGGAAAACAAGACCTTTCCCCATTTTTTCCTTGACTGTCTAATGTTTTTATGGCTATTGATGGTTGATGATTATTATTATCTTTGGTAAATCAAAATACTAAAATCTCCCACGAGGAGGCATTTTGCAATGCTGTTGGCCTTCCAGTGGAATAACTATAATGTGAAAGTCAAATCTATTAGTGGATGAGGATTGAAGGAGTTGGTTACTGCAAACTAAGTAACATTCTTGGCCTCAATTCTATGCCATAAGCCCGCACAATGCCATTGTCAACCTGTTCAAATGATCTGCTTATGAATTCTGCATGATCCTCATGATAGAGTTGAAAACCTGATCTTTCACCTGTTAATATTTTCACATTTGTCCTTAAGTTTGACAAATTTTGTACTGTGAAGTTAACTTAAGTACAGTTTGATGTCAATTCTTGTGGAAAGAGCTTTCTGCATGTAACATTAGACACATACAGTTAAACAACACAGCATAGTACAAAAACTCACAAGAAAATGTTTTGGCACCAGCAGGAGGAAATCTCACCCTAACCATTTGTCATTTTAAACCATCTTATTGTAAGTTTTACCAGCTACTTCTAAATTTGTGCTTTATTTAAAGAAATAAAATAAAAATCCTAAGACTTGTCTAGCGTAGTGAAATATGTGTATATCAGTTTTAGGATAAATAGCTAAGTCTTATTACGCTGTGTTACTTAACTTGTATATATAGAGTATACATAAGAGTTTGCAGTAACCTGTTTCTCCAGAATTTCCAGTTTGAATGGATTTAAACTCAAACTATGAGATTAAATAAATGATTTAGAAGATTGCAGAATAAACTGAGTGTAAATTACAGGAAGCTCTATCAGATGGTGAAATAATTTTTAAAGAGTCTTTTGGTCCTTGGCTCAAATTCAATAAGTACTGTTTGTATACCAAGATATGTGAAATGTAAATGTTGTAGGTTATATTTCACTCTTGTAGCTATAAAAATGTAGAACAGAGATAGCTTGTACTACTGAGTTAACAAAAGTTATACTAAAGTATCCTGTTAAAGAAAAAAGTATACAGAGAGTTAAGCTCGTTGCTGTAACCCCTTTTGGATTGAAGTGTGCTGATTTTTTTATATATGTATATTTTATATATATATTCTGCAGAAGTATATATATATAAAATGTATATATAAAATGGCCTAATGCAGACATCCATTGTATTGCAGTTATGAAATGAAGACATTTTGGAAAGAACATTGTATCATAGTTCATGAATTTGCAGTGGATCTTTGTTCCTTTTTACTGTGGTATTTTAGAAATGAGTCTCAAGTTTGAAATTAGATCTGCCAAGTTGGAGTTTTGCTGCTTCAGCTTTGCACTGGGTGTCCGAATAAACCAGTATGAATGTAGTATTTGCCCTGTGTGAAGCAGCTACACCCCAACAGATAGGAGGAAAAAAACTAGAAAGAACTATTTCAAGTTTATCTTTTTGTATATGAAAATAAACAGTAAATTACAAATAACTGTTTCTCTCATTGGTGTGATGTTAAAATTCATTGTTATTTTATTGTGTTTGGCATCTAGCAGGATGCTTTTTCACAGAAGAATGTGTCTGGTGTTTCAACAGCATCTCTGCTATCCAAAACCCCCAACAAAATCCCTGCAGAGGCACATCTGAGGCCTCTATTACCCATCACTTTCAAACACTTCCAAAAGAAGAGGGAATTATCTAAATTCACAGAATCATAGAATGCTCTGGGTTGGAAGGAACCTGAAGATCATCTAGTTCCAACCCCCTGCCGTGGGCAGGGACACCTTCCACTAGACCAGGTTGCTCCAAGTCCCTTCCAACTTATCCTTGAACACTTCCAGGGATGGTGCAGCCACAGCTTCTCTGGTCAACCTGTGTCCTTTTTTTATTACTGTTTTATTACTATTAAATTGCTGCATTCTTTTGAGTGTGTTGCCTCTCGTAGCACTGTGGTAACACTGCTTATCATTCCTAGCAAAGAACTGCTCACACAGAGCTTTATGTGCATGTTAAGCTGTATCAATGAAGTCCAGCAACGCAGCTGCAACTGCCAGAAACCAAAGGACCTGGAAAAAGATTAAAAAGAAAAAAAAATCTTGAGTTTGCTGCGCTTATAACAACACACTGAGCTCTGTAATCCTCGCGAGAGGTAAGAAAACGCTTTGCCACAAGCATGGCCAGACCTTTCCAGGCAAGCTGCCCGCAGCAAAATGATGGTGTGGCCATGCAGTCCTCATGTTCTGGTGTTTTCAGTTCCTAAATTTTGTCTTTTTTTCCAGAAAAACATGCCTCTAGCTTGGTGTTGGGTTGGAAATCCTTACTGCAGACAGACACGAGGTGAATATGAATATTAACAGCCATCTGGGAGGGAAAAACAGTAATAATCAGGCTGGTGGTTTTCCCCAAAAGCAGCCCACTGTAACATCACCTAGTATTGATCAAACCCAACTCCATACCACCACCTTCAGCTCCTTGTTCAGCCTGGGGAAGGCTCTGGGAGGATCTTACTGTGGCTTTCCAGTATTTAAGGGGGGATCTCTACGGAAGATGGGGACAAACATTTTAGCAGCGTCACCTGGAGCAGGTGACACAGGAATGCATCCAGGTGGGTTTGGAATGTCTCCAGAGAGGGAGAATCCATGACCTCTGTGGGCAGCCTGTTCCAGGGCTCTGACACCCTCAGTGTAAAGCTCTTCCTCACGCTGAGGTGAAACTTCTTGTGTTTTAGTTTATGGTCATTGCTCCTCGTTGCTGGGCACTTCTGAAGAGAGTCTGGACCATCCTCTTGGCACCCACCTTTGAGACATTTATAAGCATTACTGGGATCCCCTCTCAGTCTTCTCTAGACTGAACAGGCCCAGCTCCCTCAGTCTCTCCTTGTAAGAGATGAGATTTTCTCCTCTAGCTAAACACTAGACGAGCTTTAAGGGGCCCTTCTGACCCAAACTATTCTAAGATGTTACGATTCTATGAGCCCTTGGGGTTGGAGCCCAGGGTGGTCACCCCAGACACGCTGGATAGGGGCTACTTTAGCTATCCGTCCCCAGGCGCTCCGGGCAGTCCCTGTGAGGACGAGCTCACGCCCTCACTCTTTTTTTGTCAGAGCTCTGGGGAAAATCCCGCTCGCCTCTTTCCCCACCCTGAGGCGAGGCCGCCGCGGGTGCCGGCAGGGGGCGCTGGGG
>WEIV01009760.1:288598-397757 GCA_013390005.1 Calyptomena viridis
TGCATTTATTTTTCACCCTTAAAAATATATATTCATCTTACATAGCAAAGAATTAAAAGTCGTGGGCTGACTTGAATGTTTTATAAGTGGAAATAATTTCCAGGAAGAAGTTGAATCATATATCACCTGCATCTATCAATGGCTCCACTTTAATCTTGGTCATCTTTATCTTGTTTTTCTCCAGAGAAAGTGTTTACTTAGAAGAGAAGGATTACATTTTCTGAAAAATGCTTGTCACTCTCCGTTTTGGTTTTGAAATGTAGATTTTAGTATTCTGCAGGTAAAAATGAGAGCAGGCACTGCATCTTGCTGGCTTTATTCAAAACAACTTGATCCCAGAATAGGGTGGTGAAATAATAGTGGCACAAACTGTCCATGCTGCTTTGATTATCATATCGTTCCTGTTGCCAAAATGTTTTCATTGTCTTTGGGTTTGATGACAACACTGGTTAAAAGTGGTTAAGATTTTTGGTCTTAATATAAACTATGAAGTGAGTTCAGTGTGAGATTGAAAGCAGTGCAATTATGGTGTTCATGTTTGCATGTCACCATTTGGCCACATTCATAAATCCTTTGCTATGTTTCCTACAATGAGATTCATTATGTAAATTGATTTTTATTTAAGCTGCATTTAATACAGGTGGGAAAAGTAGAATATAGATTTTGCAGGGTTTTTGTTTGTTTAAAATATTAAATTGTTTGATTTGGGTCCTCTTTGGCTATGCTACTAAGTCTAAATAAATACAGGCTGAAAATTGTTTTTTTTTTTTAATTTTGAAATATTTATGGCTCAAATTCTTGTGCTTTCCCTGGAAGTTGGACTTTGAGGGGAGAAACTTCAGAGTAGAGTGGTGTATTGGCTTTTTCTGTTTGGTTTTTTTTCCTTTCATCAACACATGCACTTAGAAGAGGGAACACAGCATGTCAAAGCATTGAAGAGAAGTTCTTCTCAAGCAGACACCTTGAATATAATGGCAGTCACTGCCATTGATTTTGGTGTTTGGGATTCTGCCCCTAACCCAGGAACACTAAGGGCTGTGAAGGGAAGGTATCTCTTAGCTGTCTTTCAGAGTGAACTCTGCCAGGTTCACACAAGTGACTTGGAAATTAAAGGGTTTTAGTCCTCATTGTTTGGGCTTGTGAAGCTGATGGGAGCAGATGTCCCTTTTCTTTGTATGTGCTGCTCCAGGAGAGGTGCTGTACTGCACATGACAGTGCTGAAACTCTCAACCTATAATCTGGCAAAGTAACTGTTAAGGCTGAGCTCCTTTCTAATGCTTTTCTTCTCTCAGACTAGAACTGTGGGGGAAAAAAAGAAAACAAATGCTACAGTGAATTTGTCTGCATTCATTTGTTTCAGATCCTCTCTTGAATCTTAGTTTCCTTGTTTTTGGCTAAAGGAGTGGTGAAATATGTATCTGTAGTTTTACATGCTGGTGTTTTTCTCATCAAGCATCCAAAAAGGTTATTTTTAGATCACTACAGAGGAAAAACAGAGCATCAGTCATGGCTTTGTTCCCAGTTCCTGCTTGGACTCTGATACCATTGGCTTTTAATTCCAGAAAGGAAATTAACCTTGAACTCCTCAGATGCCAGCATTGTTCTATCTATTGGCTGAACTTGCTGCATCCTCAGATATGTTCTGTCATTTCATCTGTCTCCAGCAGAGGATTTTATTGCAAAGAGTAGATTGATGTCCATGCTTGGTATCTGGAAAACATATTTTGAGAATATATGTAAAATAGAATGCCAACAGGAAAAATCTGTTCTGTGTCACTGGGGAGGCAGATGCAGGTTTTTCATCTTTGTCCAGATCAAATCAAAATGACATTGTCTTGTTTTATACATTACTGCTCTCCAGTGACTGTCACTTTAGTGATTTCCCTCTGT
The DNA here is from genome assembly GCA_013390005.1 of Calyptomena viridis. Taxonomy (NCBI): domain Eukaryota; kingdom Metazoa; phylum Chordata; class Aves; order Passeriformes; family Eurylaimidae; genus Calyptomena; species Calyptomena viridis. The sequence continues at coordinate 290,489 of WEIV01009760.1, forward strand.
CATCAGATTTGGAGTTTGAAATAGAAATTTTGCAGTAATTCATCTACATCATACTCAGTGCTCCACCCTTCCTGTTCCCAGTGCTATCATAGTAAATACTAATTTAAGAAGAATCGTCTGCAAATGAAAATACAGTTTAGATAACATTTGAGTGTACTTTTTACTGATACACGAGGTTCATACTGCAATCATATTTGCTGTTTAATTTTCCAAATTGAATGATGAGGCTGGGCCAGAAAGTACAGTTACATCTGTGGCAAATAACTGGGAAACAAATTGCACCTCTCAAATATAAGGTGTTGCTTTATGGTCAACTTTCAGAACTAGTACAGGTTGTCTCCTACCAAGATATTATAGGGGAGGGAATCCTTGTTAAAGGAGAAAATAAACCTGGGAACTATTAACATGTTTTGGGTGCTCCAAGTGGTCTTAAGGCTACACAGGTAACTAGTGGATCTGGGTCCATTGTACATGTCCCATAAACTTTGTGCAAAGGGCTTAATCTCAGGTCAGCTGGTGTAAACAAGCAGAGCTCTGTCAGCCCTACATTTAGACATGAGATACAAATGAATATAATAGACACTGGACTAAGATTGGAGGAGAGACACTGAAGGTGCAGGATGGATTAATGGGATTGGTTTTGCTTAGCACTCTACACATCCCAAAGGTTACGTTGTTATAGGAAGAGGGGGGTTAGGGACTGTAGTGGATTCAGTGTTAATTAACCCAAGTGGATGCTGTGGAAGTAGTAGTCTGTCATCATGTAAATACAGTTTATTATATACATAATGTATATATACACCCTCTTTATTAAAGAAAAATAAGAAGGGCGTTGGAATGTCTGCCTTTTAATTCCATAACTATGTATTCAGGAACAGCTTTTTTTTTTTTACCATCTCTTGTTTATTTTCTTCTTTTTAGTTTGCCAAATGATTTGGCAATAGCAATCAGACCACCAGCCATAACAAATTAAATTTTTCTGAAGTACATACATTTGCATTTTGGAGTGCTTGTCTTTGCAGATTGTTACTATGAATTCTGTCTGTAGTGTTTTCTGTTTTCTGTATTGCTAGGTCTGCCTTCACACCCCTCAGTTCTTATCAATGCCATCTGACAGAGTTCTCTCAAATATTGGGGGAAAACACTATGAACAGAATCAGTGCTGCCTAACACAAATCCAGGAGGAACTGGAGTGAAGGCAGTTAATGCTGTCACAATGATCAAGAAAATAGTTATACTGATAGCAAAGGGAGTTGTTTGTACTGCCAGAAAGTCTGTTGATACACAGAATTTACTATCCAATTATAATAAAGATCTGGATTGTCAAACCTGGGATCATATCAGTAGGGGTGGTGTTATATCCACAGTAAAAGATCTGGTGGCTCTGGTCAGTTTTGTGCTTCAAGTTACAGCTAATGAAACAAATGGCTGCTCATAGAAAGCTGCAGCGTTGAGTGACAGGAATGATGTCCTTGAATTCTGTCCACCAAGAAATGTGACAGAAGTGTTAATTTGGTTACTGCCAGATGCAGTTGGAGAACTGTGTGTGTGCCTGTTTTCAGTCCATTCTGTTTCCAGTGTGGCACAGTCTAAACCGGGGTTTAGGACTTCACAGAGAGCGGAGAAATGGTCGAGGGAATTTCTCGAGGGAATTTCTGGAGCTGTCATTTTGAAGTGCTTGATGATGGTACTGTCTGATGCAAGGACTCTTCAGTGTCTGCTGACAGTTAAGGCATGATTGAATGTGATTTCTGTTTACCAAGTTCTGAGAGAATCACGGATAATTGACAATCCAGAGCTGTCTCTGGCTGATGAAGGGCTCGTTAGTCTCTTCTGCTAATTCTCCGCACGGTTGATTTTCAGTTTCTAGTCACTAGGTGGCAAAATACCACTTTGGGATTCACCAGTCCTTTCTTTTAAGAATGATCTGTACTCTTGCAAAAGAAGGTAATTTTCTTACCACTCTGGGAAGCTGTAAAATACCCAGTTAAAATAAAAATGTTATAACATTGGTGTGTGTTTAAAATTTCCAGTAATAGTAACACACTGTTTTCTTCTCATATAATCTCAACTGTTTTCCCATTACACTTCATATATTCCTTTTCTCCTGTTCATGTAAGAATGGGGTTTTCTATCTCATAAACTCCAAATTGTCAATTTTAGTGACTGCTTTTTCCCTTATTTATCTGACTTAAGACCACAAAGGTGTCATTAGTTAATCCAGATGCTTAAATTTACCCTGGATGCTGTTAGCAAATGTCTTCATTATTTATTATGATACTTAAGGACTCCACAGGTATTACCAAATTTTTCCTTCCTCTAATTTTAAAAACTGCAGCCAAGAGCAGAACTTGGCTAAAATTTTAGGGAAAGCCAAGCTTAAGACAAATCCCTGTCCAATGACTTAGCTGTGAGACCGAATTTATCAGAGCTCACTGAATTCTCTCTTTTAAGAAATCATGTTGCTTCTGCCCTTATCTGCCTCTATGAGCTCTTAAGTTTGTATTATAACTGCTTGCCAGCACATTTGTTGTTTTAGCAATATGTAAACATCTCTAATGCATGTATTTTAATGCCCTGTCCTTGTGACAGCTGTCCACATTTAATTGGGCCTTGAGAAAAATATCAAATTCATACATACTTGTGAAATGTCAGTAACAATGTCAACAATAATAGAAAAATAATAATCACTTCTGAAAAATAACATTATCATAATGTTGCACTATTGGATGACACCAATTCAGTTGTAGGGCTTCAGCCAGCACCAGATCACCAAAGAAACAAAGCAAAATTGAAAGGAATAAGCAGCTGCAAAAAGTTAGGGCCATGCACATTTTTACATTGAACTGATACAGACAGCAAAGTATCTGAAATCTCACATTGGTTTCTCAAATGGTGATGGGAAAGAAATATATTTAATGCTATAAAAAGAAGGCTTTTAGCTTGAGTGCCTTTTTTTTTCATGTTATGAGGCTATTGAAAATCTGAAAGATTAAGCAAAATTTTATAGCAATACCAAAATAGAAATTTTGAAAGGATTGCACAGAAATTTGCCTGGTGGCCTGTTACCAGCATGGTGTGAAAGCATGTGGGACAGCAGTGATTTCAACAGGCCATTGCTGTATTTTCTTCCTTGTATTAGAACACAAAATTTCTTTTGGAATCACAGACACTGTTAAAAACCGCTGCTCTTCTCCAGCTGAGACAGAGAGCTGTTTAAGGCATTGATTGCTGAAAGATCATCTGCTGCCTGTGGATAGACAAGCACAAATCAAAGTCAACATCTGTGCATGGATAATCTTAACCCATTTTCCATTCTGTTACAATAGGAGCATATGCCCTCTGCCTCTGTTAGGCAGGCACTGAGATAAATGGGATGGTGCAGATCCCAATAGTGATTCAGGCTGAAGTTAGGGAGGAAAATCCTCTAGGTGGCAATAGGAAATGCAATTGTGGAGTTTGGTTTTCCTAGCTATTGCTTCTATTACAAACTTCACTTTTGCAGAATCACACTTCTTTCCCTGGCAGTTGAGCTGTGGGGGAGGGGGGAAACTATGGAAACATTTATCTTCAACTTCTCTCTGTGCTCCTGTAAAAAAGGAAATTGTGGTATATTGATGGGAATATTTTGGTGTGCTCCAGAGCTTTTTTAACAGAAATCACTGAGTCACACTGATTTCTTAAATTATTGGTGATGCATCCTGTGTATGGTTCATATAAGTATTAAACTACAGAAAACCCCCTATTTGTTCTTTGTCATGCATACTTACTCTGTCAGAGAAATCAGGGACTGTCATTTGATGGTGTTCTCCTCCAGCAGAATTAGCTGGGGAGAGAAGTTTTATGCCCCATTTTGAGTAAGGAAAGGACACCTGTGGACTCTGGCTGCTTGGCAGGCTGAAATTGATTTTAATCACTTTAACAGTATTAGCACTCAGTAAAGTAATTGCAGTAGTAGTTTACTGCTGTTCAGAGAACTGGTATAAAGCCTGGGCACTTCTTAGATTTTATTTAAATTCTCAAAAGAGAGCTTACGTGGAACTGAAGTGGTACATAAATTACATGTCTGGCCATTGCCTGCATGGAGTAGAATTTAGAACTACATTTCTCAAAAGGCCAACCCTTCCTTCATTTTGAACTAGTCCTCATTTTCTTTCGCCCTTTCCCTCCTTTGTAGGTGCATATACTATGAATATATTATTTTGCATAGAATAAATATATATATTTGCATAATATTACGTAAGCACAGGGTCTGTTTTCCCTTTACACCCACTTCAGGCATTCAGCATTTCCATCTCATACCTAACTGTTCTGTGTGCAGCTCTATTCATTCCCCAGCCTCTCTATCCACCCACTCAGCCCTCACACTCAATCCCCTGGTTCCCTGTGCTCACTCACTCCACACAAATTCACCTGTTTATTTTACATAGGCTGTGTACCCCCTAATTGGAGATACTCATAGCAGCTCCATCTGTGTGCTCTCCCTTCCTCTGGTCTTTTGTGCACCAGACTGAGGATGCTGGGATGTGGAAGCGTGTGGGAGGTGTTGAGAAGTGGAGGGAGCCAAGCTAAGGAGGGCCTAGTACATATACATCTATTTATAGTGGGAAAAAGTATGTGAAAAGGCCTGGAAAAGGCCATACTGCACAGGAATGCTGCAGGGAGTTTAACCTCACTGCCTTCTCAGGAGCCTACAGCACCTTCAGGGTGCTGTGCAGCTGTGCACAGCCTCTTCCTCCTCTTCCTCTTTTTCCTGCCCACCCTAGGAGTGTGCAGGAGTTGGGAATGTAGTGCAGGCTCTGCAAGCTCCCTGATCCAGGACAAAAAAGAGCCCCAGCTTTCTGCCTTTGGCAGTGTCAGTTGCTGGACACACTTGGTTGAATATGGATATGTGAACTCCCTCCTCTCCCCCTCAGGGATTTTTGGCATCTTGGCTCCTTCTCTCTCACCCCCAGTATGTTGCATGTCCTGCCCAGTTCAAGTGCCACTGATCTCAAATAGTTTAAACTCCCAGCAGCATTTTATAATTCAGTTTTAACTCACCAGATACAACAGTTACGTTGCAGTGTCGGTTTCAATGTGTTTCAGAATTACCTGTGCATCAGTCATTTTTGATTATTTATGCTGTTCATCCTGAGGAGCTGTAACTCTGGTTTCACCCACATGGAATGCTAAATGCAAGGTGCTTTGATACTCAGGAGCTCTAATTTCCCTATCAAGACATCTGTTGTCATTGAAGGGGAAAGTAGACTTGGCATAAGGCATTTATTCCTTAACCAGTTTCAATGACTGATGTCTATACAGTGTTGAGAGTAAGTTGGTGGCATAAGCAAGATCATTTTTGAAACAAAAACCAAAAAATCCCCAAACAAAAACAAAATGCCACACACATACACAAAAAAACCCCAACAACAAAAAACCCAAGAAGATCAAAAAGGTTTACACTACATCAAAGCCATTAAATAATCTAGTTTAGAAAAGGGGACAGAAATGTTTTAGAACACGGTAAAGAAATTTAAGAGCACATGTTTTCCAGAAACAGTAGTAATGTTTCTACTACGTTATTGGACAAAACATGAAAAATCTTATCAGAGGTTTCCATTTCTCCTGAAGGTATTCTCTCTGGTTTTGATCTAACCAGTAAGACTTAAAAGACCAGGTACTTAAACACTGGCAACGGAAGTAGAAGACACATGTTAAGCACTGAAAGAATTCATAACTGATATTAGTTAATTAGTGGAATAGAATAATGTGACCCTTGGATCAGTAGCCACAGGCAAAGTTTAGTTTTAAAAACACATTTTCTTCTGTGGAACGTCTGAAAACTCTCAGAATAAAGTGTACATAGGAAGTGTTTGTTACGTGTTGGAGTTACAGTGAATATATGAATGGACAAGGCATGACTGGATTAGTTTGTAAAATACTTTCAATTAATGTGATCAGTTGTGGCAGTGTAATAAATACCTGCTCCCCCTGGAACAGTATTTTAAGTGTGTCTAACAAAAGCTGTCAAAAAAATCAAAACAACTAGTCTCTGCTTTTGCAGGTATTGCAAATACTGGAAACAGTACTAAATAACTGAATTTTATGTAAAAAATAAAATGCCTTTGTAGTTTTTCTGAAGCATCTGCATCTTTTTCTTCTGTTGCCATTAGAATAACAGTTCAAATTTCAGGAGGGTACTTTTAGAAGGGTTATGCAAAACACAGGTTTTCCATGTGTGAGTCTGTTACACTCTCTTAACATGACACTCAGTTCAGCAATAGTGAATTTAAAAAAAAAGCCTAATATAGTGCATGCATGAGCATCTCTTTCTGAGTCCTGAAGAGATTAGATTTGTTACCAATAGGTGCATTCCCTTGGACTTATCCCTGACACAGGGTGGGGTGTCTACTGTGTACATAGGTGTGAGGTTGTAACAGATTTTGTGATAATTCAGAGTCCTGGTTCTCCATTCTTAGTCCTTCACTTAAATTCCTGGATCCTGATCTGAGCAACACAGGAGAAAACCCCACCTGTACAAGCTCTTAAGTTAAATCATGGTGAATGTATGGAAGAAATTGGTGCATTTTCTTTGGATAGGCTTCCCTTCCAAGAAGATACTGAGTCACTGAATGTACTTTATATCCAGGTCTCCTAAAAAAACCGCTTATTTAAGGTAACACATCTTTTAAATATTACCTGTGTGTGAGTAAAAGAGAGAGAAAAACAATAACTGACAGAAGGAAACTTAAGAGATGGTTTTCAGTGTGTATTAAAACCTACATGATTTGGAATTGTCATGTCAGAACCTTCTATTATAAGTCATAAGTTATTATAGGTGTAAAAAGAGGGGCTCCAGAAAGGGGGAACATGTAGCTGTGGTGCTTGGGCACATGGTGTAGTGGTGGACTTGGCAGTACTGGTTAATGATTGGAGTCAATACTTTTAAAGGTCTTTTCCAACCTAAACAATTCTATGATTCTATGATCTGTATCTGTAACACACTTTCCTTTTGACAGGTAATTGGAAAGGATGATGTAGCTGTACCATCCCACCTCTACAAGGTGATCCTGGCCAGACGGGGCAGAATGTCTGCAGAGCCCTTGGTGCTGGGGGCTTTCGTGGTGCCAAACGATCCTATAGGATTCAGCCACCAGCTCACTGAGTTCCAAGTGAGTATTGAAGACCTGGAAAAAATGTCAGGTTTAGTATTCTTCCCCCAGGTGGACAAAAGCAAAGATGTTAAAAATATCTGTGAGGTGGATACCTGTAAGCTGATGGGCTTCAAGGAATTCACACTGTACATCACTGCTCGGAAAGTGCAGAGTGCCCGTACCTTGCACCGGCTGGAGAAAGCCATGTCAGAGTTACAGGAGGCAGGAATTGAGCCTGATGAGTATCTTGTAAAGCTTTACAAGAAGAAGGAAGAAGAACTACTGCAAGAAAAACAAGTAGCAGCTAGAGAGGGGAAAGCTGGCTGAGTATGTGTTCAGGCAGATATTTGGGGTTTTGTACTTTTGAAAGGGGAACTGAAGGCAAACACGAACACAAGGGCTCCTTGAATCATCCTTTTTTGAGTTGTGAAAACAATAAAGAAAGATTGGGAAGCTGATGGGTTTGGAATAATGTTCATTCTTGTGTAACATGATGCACACACGTGGTTTGCTGCAGTACTTAGATATGGGAAGTGTAAATGACCTCTTTCTGGTGTGAATAGATGTCTGGACCTCCAGGAAAGGCTTTGTGCTATTTTCCAATGGAGACATCAGACTTAGGGTTTGTATGGAATCCCTTCTAGGAATATCATAAAAATAGACAGTAGACACCTTGGGAGTACAACTGGAACATGTTTAAATGTAGTTCCACCCACAAATGTCTTTCACTATGTTGCTGTAGAAGCAATGGTACTTTCTGGAATTTTTGAAAATTAAATTAATTTAGAAATGCTTAATTTAACTCTCTTTTATTAGAGACCTGTAATACATAATCTGAATCCCTTAGGGTCTTCACTTAGATTCACTTAGGTTCAGTAAAAATTCTCCTGACCTTGTGTGCTTTGGATACTTTAACATGTCAGTAGCTGTTCACTGTTGTCATTTTCAGCAAGCTTCTTCCATTTGTGTATAATTCTGCAAGTTTTTCGTAAAAATCCCAATACAACTAGAGTTTACACAAGTTGCTACCCATGTAGATTGATTCTTCATAAATTAATGGCTTAATACTCCATTTTCACCACCAAGTTTGAATAAACATGCTTTCTTGCATTTTGTTTGATTTGAGAGGTGAGCACTGCTTTCTTTTTTGGTTGTGGTAATCACTTACTGGCTTTTTTCCACCACCTGTCTTTGGACTATAAACTATGCAACAAAACTTCTATGTGAAAGTAGAAGATTGACAAAAAATGTATTTCTTGTTCTGTTTCCACGGGAACTGATGTTTCAGATTTACATCTGCTTGGGAGATTTAATGAATTTTTTTTCACTAGTCTTGTACTTTATTTAGGTAAATTAGTATGGCTTGTATCTGACATTTTACATCTGGAAAGAAAGAGTAAAAATTGGAAATGCTTAGAATTTTTTTTCATGGTAAGAATCAATTTATATTTGGAGTTGTGCCATAAAAACACCTTCAGTAGTTTTCACATGAAAGAAGGGTCTTGTAGTGCCAGTCTGAATTGGGCTGTTTTCATAAAGGATGAATCAGGAGCATTATTTGGATGTTGTGAGTCATCAGTTGGGTGTTGCTAGAACTGTGTAGTTTCCCTTAATCTCCATTCAGTTTGTATCCCAAAGTAGATCACTTTATAAGGCAGTCATGGTTCCCATGACACTTTTGTGTTTGCCAAGAACATGTACACAAAATCCAGACATTTAAATCCAGAGAAATGCCACTAGCTAAGGACATCATAAAAGCTTACTGCCCACGTAAATTAGAGAGAAATTGGGTGAAATCCTGACAAAATGTTTGCTCATTTCAATTTTAGCCCAGAATTGTGGTTGTAAATCCTATCAAATGTAACAAAAACAGTAAATCACAATACAACAAGCCACGTCTCCCTTTGCAGAACGTGGGAGATGTTGGGGTGTGTTGCCTGGAATAACAAAGTTCTGGATGCTTCGTGTGCCTCTTGGTGGTCTAGAGTGTGCTTCACTGGATTCCAAGCAGCCTTTTGGCACTGAGATGGTGTCACCCTTTGGAAAAGGTACCCTTTCCATTGTCTTTCTTTCTCCCCATTATTTGAATTATTTATGTTCTTTAATTCAGCCTTCCACCTTCCTTTTCATCCTGTCAGCGGAGAGGTTACAGACCTGCAGTGGTCACACACCCAGGGACAGCTGAAACAGATCTCAGTGCTACAGGTACATGTCCATCTCTAGCAGAAACCTGTGTTGGGACAGCACCAGGTGTACGTGAGGAGCTCCAGGTATCATCCCTTGCTGCTGACAACTGGCCACTGGGACAGCAGAACTGCCCAGTGTGACTCTGCTGTGGAGGCTGCTCTGGAGACCAGCTGCTCCCTAACTGGGAACCTCCTCAGGCCTTACGTGCCCCCTTGAATTCCTGCAAGCCCCAATTACCATAATTTTCATGCCTCATGGCTTATGGCATAAACTGGACTCCCTGTATCATTTGCAGCTCTGTTTGAGCACGGCTGGTGTTCCTCAGCTCCCCTCGGAGGGTGGCAGCAGGTGGTGAACCGTGAAACCACTTCCAGCAGTGCTCTGTGCCAAAGAGAATGTTCACCTGCTCCTCTCCTGCTGGTTTCCTGATCTCAATTAACTGTGGAGTCTGGCATGTACAAAAAAAAAGTGCTTTCTTTACAGTAGGAAATGTAAGATGAGTAATAGCAAAGGGCTGAGGCTTTACACACTTGTTTGAGTCACCTCTGTAAGTAATTGCTTCAGTATCCTTCATGAGAACTGAGCTGGTGTCTGTGTCCATCTGTTATTCGTGTTGCACAATTAATCCCTTCCCAGTGTGTGTCTGTAGTGACAATGGGAATCTCTCTGCTGCAGCTAAGCAACAAGAGTCCTAGGAATGGCAAAGTTTGTCTGTTCTGCTATGATGTTTTTAAAGCTAAATAACCAAATCGCAAAGGAAGTTGACAACTGGGCTGTTCCTAGACTGATACGGTGATTTTCTGATATTTCTGATGGGAAAGAGGGGGCAGATGGGAAGGGAATGCAGGGGTTTGCTGCCACTGTGCTTGTGGGCTTTGGGCTGCAGTCCACCGGCTGTGCTCGGTGCACTTTGGTATTTGGCCTTTTGAGGGCAGGCTGCTTCCACAGTGTCAACCTCGGCGGCCAGAAAGGGTGAGGGCTATGAATGGAGTGCCTCTGGCCCGTGTTAACTGTCCTTCTGTATGTGGTAGTAAAATATCTGCTTAAAATGAGTTGTTTCAAGCATTATAGTGAATTGTTATATCGAGTGCTGTATGAAGCTAATGATTTTTCCTAGAAAAGGGTTTGACAGTAATGTTTGAATCAGATTGACCACCCAAGTTGTGTATCTGCTCCAAAGACAATTTTGTTTCCAGCTTCTTTACGAATTTCATTCTAGGTAAGGATTTAACCCTGCACTGGTATCTGGCAGTGCTATTGATTTGCATTTGTAAATACAATTGAGAGAGGAGGGGGTGGAATTTAAAGTTCTGCTTTTTATTTTTGTGTGGTTGGTTTACTTCAGAGTAACTTTCAGTTTATCCTGTAGTTGTAAAGATGGGCCTTATTTGCCAGTTATGTTGAGTGCTGCACTAAACTATGGAGAAACAGTCCCTGTCTTTAAAAATGGACATACATTGGATACAACAGGCAACAACTGGAAGAGCAGAAGATATACCCCCAGGAATCTGAGGATTTCTTTCATCAAAGTGTTTCAGTGGTACTGCAACACCCACCTCTGAGTGTCCTTTCCATCACTGGAGTCATCTCCCCGAAAAAGATTCTCAGGTGTCCTGTAACATAAATCGTAGAATCATTAAGGTTGGGAAGGACCTCTAAGATCATCAAGTCCAACCATTAACCCAACACTGCCAGGTCCACCCATAGGCCATGTCCCTAATTACTACTTCTACACATTTTCAAACACTTCCAGGGATGGTGATTTCACCACTTCCCTTGGCAAGTAGGTAACAAACCCCAGGATTTTCAGAAGCTGCTGATCTGGCCAGCAGTGATTGTTGGAGATGGCCTCAAGTTGCATCAGGGAGGTTCATATTGAATATTAGGAAAAATGTATTCACCAAAAGGATGATCAGATGTCATTCTGTTCCAGGCTGTCCAGGGAAGTGGTGGAGCCACCATCCCAGGAGGTGCTAAAAAGCCATGTAGATTTTGCACTTCAGGACACAGTTTAGTGGTGGATTTAGCACCAGTTGGACTCAATGACCTTAAAGGTCGTTTCCTACCTAAACAATTCTATGATTCCATGATCCCACCAGTGCACCACCTGGTTTAGCCAGATGTTCAAGCAGATGTTCTTTCACAGCCTTCTTTGATTTGATTCATGGCCTTCAAACCACGGACCTTTCTAGTGGAAACTCCCAGTTTGTACAATTCCTACCAAACTGGGCAGCTAGTGCCATGCTGTCCCTGGGGCTGCCCGCTGGAGAGGCAGCCAGGTCAGCCCAGAGAATTTGAAGAAGTTCTCCTGCTTGCCAGGTGCCCTTGTCGTCTGTGACAGTGAATGTAATAGGATGTGGAAATACAGCAACTTTGCTTTGCCTGGTTTTGGTGGGAGGTCTCCAGGGTGAAGTTGCTCCAAAGACACTTCCCAGGTAGGGCCAGGCAGGTGGGTAAAGCAGAGCTGGGACAGCAGAGGAATAGGGAGGGGATTTTTGAAGGCGGTTTGCAGAGCAGTAGCACCTCTTGTACTGTAGTTTCTGGGTCTCTTAGTCCCAGCCTCTGTGAAGGAAACCCCAAACCCTCCTGCACCCATCCTGGTGCCCATGTGTTCTCTGCCCAGCAATGAAGCTGTGGAGAAATTATATATAAACCCCAATGTGCTCTTGCTAGTAACATGACTCAGTGGGGAGATGAGGAGCTGTTATTTTTGAATTGTCTTCTTCTGCAGTCACACGGGAAAAGCTTTTCTCATCGTGCAGCAAAGGAAATGTAGAAAATATGTCTTTATTTTTTGTTATTTTTTTGATTCAGGTCCATCTAATCAGCTCCACCTACACAGTGGTGGTGTAGCCAGTTCTCACACACTTCCTAATAGCCATCTGCCTGTCTAATTAATGGATTGTCTGCTTTTGCCATAGTGTGGAGGAAAAGACTGAACCAGAGCTTTGAGTATTTGCTTAAAATATCTGAAGTATCTGCGTGGATGCTCTGGGCTGGAACTTGGTGCTGGCTACAAACAATCCCCACTTTCCCATGTCGTAAATTATTATGAAGCAACTGGCCTTTTCCATCGTGCCATTCAGACAGGGCAGGTTTCCCACCTGCTGTGTGAAAAAGGAACAGCTGTGGCAACATAATATTCCCAAAATGCTCACTCCCAAGGGCTGAACACAAGGACCTTATACAGAGCACGGTGCTGACATCAGGTGTCACCTCACCTTAAGCTGTGATGTGCTGGAGCTCCAGAGGACCAGCATGGCACTCACCCGGCTTGATTTAACTGCATCTTGAAGACAACTGTATTGGTACACTATTGCAAACTGTATTTTTGTGCTATTAGTACATCAGACTGACTGTCCTTTCCAGTAGGGGGATATCTAATCAGAGAATCCAGTGGTGCTCACTGAGAGCTCAGGTGAGAGATGTGCTACCTGTCCCCACTGTGACCCAGGAGGGTTTTCAGAGCCCTGCAAATACTGCCAGTGTTAAAGAGCAAATGGAGAGATTGCTTGCTGTGTTATAACCTGAGCGACAACATCTTAAACTTTCCTTTGTGCTGTGTCACAGGCATCCTGAAATTTCAAGCAAGTGTAGCAGGAAAAAGCTGTGCAGAAGTAGCAAAAGGGCTGCAGGGAAATTTCCCCATTCTTTCTTTGTCTCAGCTCCAATCTTCAGGTGTTTTAAAGTGTGAGGAGATTCCCATGGGTGGGAATGCAAAATGTATGTTCATGTGGAGTTGGGACCAGCATGTGGCTGTGTGGGAGAGGAGTTTTGGCTCCAGGGTTGTGTTTTCATTACATGAGATCTATGCTGTGGTGTGCAGGAGATTTCAGGAAAGAAGTCACTGTTCCTGCCATGAGGGTAAGTCCCGTCAATAGCAGAAGGCCACCATTGCCACCTCTGGGCTTGCCTGTCCTGAGCCCTTGCCAGAAGTTTGGTGTCCAAGGTAGGCCATGTCCTTCTTCCAAAGTCATGTATATGAAGAGCAGAGACACTCACTGGAAATGCTGGAGACCAATATCCAAACGCCCCTGCACCAAATTTGCACTGGGGGTTTGGACTCCAGGTTCCCAGTCTCAGGGGGGATGCATCTTCCGTGGGGGTGTAGGGAGAAACGGAATGTGGACTCTCCTGCTAAAGTGGATCTAGTGTCCCTAAATTGCTCAGAAGCTTTGGCTGCCATTGGGCCAAAGAAGGAGGGTGCTGTCCTCACAGCAGAGCTTGTCAGTGGTGCACGAGGTGAGTCTGTGCCGCACGGGGGGCTGTAAGAGCTGTGAAGAAGTGGGTGAGTCTGTGCAGGAGCGTGGTTGGGGTCTCCCACAGAGCAGCACCCCCAGGACAGCATGAACAGGATACCCTGGGAGTCTGGGATTTCCCACAGCCTTAGGAGTCCTGAGTTAGAGACACTTCTGTTACATGTGTGGAGACTTCAGGGACTTGAACGTTAAGCCAGGTGATTTTTTTTTTTAATGCAAGACGTGCTAAGCACAGAAAATAGTAAGTACAGCAGTTACAGTCTTTTGCATGCTGAACTGTCCCTTGAGCATGACCTTCCTTAACCTACAGCCCCTCTCACCCCCACAGCCCCTCTCACCCCCACAGCTCCCCTCATCCCCTCCTGCTCTTTTAAAGCAGCAACTTCACTTTGCTCTCGCCCCTTTGTCCTCCTCCTCCGTCGGAAGCTGTCATCACAAAGCCAGCGAGTTGCCCTTACTAATAGCAAGGTAATCAATTTGAGTCACTGTATACATTAGTAATGGCCATGTAATTCTAGTGCAAATTAGGTTTGGGCAGGCTGTGAAGCCCGAGACATCTCGTCTTCCTGAGCAGAGCTTGGATTTACTGTCCTCTGGGGAAGGCCACAGTGAAACACCCCCCTGCCCCCCCTTGCAAATCCTCCCTTGATTGGATACAGTATGGTCGTCTGATTAAAATTGTGCAGTGGTTCAGAAAATGATTTTCAGCCAGTGCTTCACAGTAAATTACTTTTTTTTCCCCAAGACAACAAATTTTTACCTCGAGTACAGCTGTACTGTAATGCTTAAATGAGAAGCTCAAGAAAAGCAAGATGCCAGTGAGGCAAAGATGGAAAGAGGTCAGGGGAGCACCTGGTGGAGATGACACCCTGCCACGGGCCATCTCTGGTGTGCAAGTGTGCAGCTCCCATGAGCCCAAAGCCTGGCACCCACTCTCACTTAAACTCAGATCCCTTTTTCCACTGAGTCAGACCCCTGGCAAGGTTTGTCGTTGCTTTGTGTAAGTGTCATGTGGGCAAATATCTCAGTACTCACCACTGTCCCTTTGCAAAGGGTGTCCCTTTCCTGACATGCCTTGTCCATCACCAAACTGCTTGGGGAAATGGATGGGAGGAGCAGAGAGTGTGTCCCTCCTGACACCTTCCTATCCACCCCAATGGCCACGACTACCTCTGGATTAAGAAAAGTCCCAGAACAATGGGCCCACCAGTGCCAGCCATGAAATGTTTTCCATTTCTGGCTGGTAAACCCACTGGACTGTCACTGAAGGAAATGCTTGATTTTTCCTCAGTCCATGGAAGGAGGTCTCCTGTTTTCCACCTGGGTGTCCCAATGACACCTGGAGATCCATCTGTCCCTAATGCCTGATCCTACACAGCTCACTCATCCAAAACACTGTTGATGCTCTTCTGTATGGTGAGAGCCTCCCACACAGGGACAGCTTCCCTCTCCCTTATATGCTGCAGCAAGGGCTTGGCAGGGTAGGATTCATCTTCCAAAAAGAGTCCAAGATGAATGTTGCCTTTCTTGAGTTGCCCAAAGGAGGGTCAGGAGGTGCACCACTCTGCCAGGCTTTCTAAAAAACATCTTAAGCATCTGCCTTCAGGAAGTTGTCTTTGGTTGTGACTTTGGTGATGCCAATACTTTGTATTTTAATATGTTCAAGCCTTGAGGAGAATGAGTTAAGCATGCAGCAATCAGCTCTTTCTGGTGACCTTTCATGGACCTTCCACCCACCTAGTCAGTGCCCACCCTGTGCTGGGCTGGGTCTCCAGGAATTGGGCTCCCAGCACTGGGTGTATCTGGACTGAGCCTTGCTCTAAGCTCCCACCCTATGGCCAGGACTGTCTCTGTGTAAGGAGGTGAGATAAGGGAGTAAAATAGAAAAAATAATCCATGCAGCAAATGTGTGCCTAAGAAGGAGTGGTTGGTGGTTCAGAAAAGAGAGATGGGATTTTTTTAATTAGAGAAGGAGAATTTATTGACTGCATGCTCATGTGTCAATGTGCCTATGTGTCACTTGAAGTGTCTTTCAACTAGTAATATTCTATTGCATACATGTGGGCTTACACTGAGGTGAAGGTCTGAATTTACCATGATTTTTTGTTTTTCCTGGAGGGACTGTGACAGCCTGGGGGAGTGGAAAATGACAGGCAGTAAAGCAGCTTTATATATGCTATATTTAAGATACATGTTTGTATTCAAGTAAATGTAAAACTGATTTTCTCCCTCTTGAGGGAAAAAAAATTAAATGCTAACTAGAAGTCTGTCAATTGCAATGAACTGCCTGACTCTTTAAGAACCCTGGATGCAGGAGATTTGCACATGGTGCAAAGAAGTGGGGAATCTGTCACAACCAACACCAACTTCTCACCTTTGTTGCAACACAGGTTCTCTTCATTTCAGATTTGCTCCCTGGGCAGTGGATTGTGTAAGGAGGGATGGACTGTTAAATTAAGAAAATATGTTCCACAGTGTATTGGCACTGAACTGGAAAGGAGCAGCTCCGTTGCCCACTCCCTTCCCTGGTCCCCACAGGATCGTTCCTCACTGGGGATGATTAGTGCCTTCATCCATCCAGTCTGAAATGTCACATTTCCTGCTGCAATTAGAAGGAGCTTTTATCCACAGAATATATATGTGTGCATTTGAGGGGGTGTTTTCATGCCCTTAAGGTAAATGTTTTATTAAGCAGCATCTAGCACATAACACAAATACCTGAACAGAAACATACTACTATTACTAAAGACTGTTATTGCAGCTTTCATGACCTTTCAGAGATCTCTGGGAACTGGAAAGGAGTGGGCCTATTAAAGCAAGTGTGATCTTGGTTTTAAGCTGGGGCACAAAAGCAAGGTTGTTTCAGTGTGCTCAGATCCCAAAATGAGCTGCTCTCACCCTTCAGGGCCTGCCAACACCAGCCTGCTGGGACCCAGCAGCAGTGGCTGCCCAGCCCCTCCTGAGATCACCTGCAGGCAGCTGGCAGCAAAGATCCACCACATTGTGGTGGAGACAGGGCAAAAAATGCCAGAGGGCACAACAAGGCTAAAGGTGAAATCCTCTGTGGTGACACACCAGTTCTCTGCCCTGCTCCAAGGGTGCCCAGCATCCTTTGGCACAGTTTCTATCATGGGCTTGGCCTGTTCCATCTGACACTCTGCTGAAGGACACCTGGGCATAGGTGGGGTGATGACATGGGCTGGGGATTTTTCTTCCTCAGAAATATGGATAAAACAGCCAGTTTGGGGAAGAAGAAGAGACACATTAATGCAAGCCACTCTCTATTTTTTTCAATAACCAAGCCTCACACTGTTTAGTTTACTAGTACAGGCATACTTGAGCATGAAAGGGCAGGTCTGCTCGAGGAGTTCATCCTAAATGTGAGGTCCCTCTGATTCAGATTTGACACTGTATCTGCAAACATAGGATGAAATTTTCAGTTTCATTAGCTATTGAGTAGACCCACTCTCTTTAATGGAGCAGAGAATAGCTCCAGCTGAGCCAACATAGCAGAACAGATCCAACACTCTCTTGACTATGACGTTTAACTTAACAGGATGATGTGTTTGCTTCCTGTGTCTGCATATCCATGAGAACATGAGGTTC
This sequence comes from Calyptomena viridis, assembly GCA_013390005.1. Lineage (NCBI taxonomy): Eukaryota > Metazoa > Chordata > Aves > Passeriformes > Eurylaimidae > Calyptomena > Calyptomena viridis. Next base: position 307,677 of record WEIV01009760.1, read on the forward strand.
CTACCCAAGTGACTTAGTTTTTATGATCCTACAAACCCTTATTCACACAAGTATTCTCAGTTATTTCAAAGCAGGCTCTTCACAGAAGGGAAATTTGCCTCTTTAGAGTTGGGAAGGCAGAAAATGCAAACATCGAGTCAGTCATTGTGCACCACCTATATAATTTAGGGTATACAGTTAACAATATAAGGACTAATATATTCAGCTTGGCAGCCAAGACTTTCAAAATGAGAGCCCTAATATTAGATTTCTTCATCTCTATTTGTGATGCAGAAAGCCCTGAGAAGATAGGATACAGAACAAGATACCTAACCCTAGGCATATGAGGGGGTAGTTGACCTTCAGAATGTTATTTGGGGTGAACATTCAGAATTCCATGAAAGGAAGGTCTGAGAAAGTGTTTACAATTACAATACTCCAGATTGCCATTGTTCTTTGGCCATTTGGACATTTAAGGAACCCTTTACAGGGTAAAGTAGACCTGACTCGTGGTCAACTGTGCTAATTCCTTGGCCCACCTTGCCTCTTTCATGGTTTTTGTCTCCATCTCTGTCCCATGGGGCTACATTTCTCCAAAGGCAGTTTTCACCTGCTGGCATCATCCAGGTTTTGATACCTGTTAGTGTTGGCTTTAGCAGGCACTACAAAATAGGAGTGCAGAAACAGAGCAGGAAAAACACGTGGAGCCCCAGCTTAGGATGTTGTCTTGATGTTTGAGTCCCCAGAGCTCTCATTATCATCTCCTTGCTGATAAAAACATGATTGCCTTCTTCTGTTGGATCAAACACCTCAGGGTTGCCTAAACAGCCTGGATTTTGTGTACAATTTGGCAATTATTCCTGCTGATCTGTGGCTTTAATCTGCTTCATCATAAAGGCCAGAAACCTGGTGCAGAGAAAACATATTCTGTGTCTGGGTTAAATGTTGGGATAGCAGGAAAGAGGTGCACTTGCTGTAGGAGTGTCCTTGCTTCTGCTGCATCCTCCACTTGGTGATTCCCAGCTCAGCAAAAGCCAAAACCTGAAGCATCCCAAGAGGAGACTTAAAAGCCACCTGATCTGTAAGAAGCCCCAATCTGACTTTCAAGTGGCACTCCGTGAGATCAGGTCCTTATGCTTCTACCTCAGACATGTAGTAATTATAAGCCACGTTGTATGGACTGCATTAGTTTTTCATTGTTCTTTGTGATATTTGGAGACTGAGATGATTCTGGTATTGACCTGATATTTATTATAAAATGTGCTTGTGCCTTAATTTTAGTAATTGACATATGAAAATCCTGCCACTGGTTTTCAAAAGAAAGTCAAAATAAAAAAGGATGAGGAAGAACATAATGAGAAAATTATGAGAACTCATGACAAAGGGTACAGATATCATGGGTCTACCAGCAATCACAACTCTCTTGCCTTACAGACACTGCACATCAGAGCACAGAATGAAAGCTCCAAACTCAAAAGAGTACAGACATTTTCTGAAGCACTGTTATTTCATGTTGCCTGATATGTCATGTGTTCTACTACATGGGTTCTACTGCATGTTTCCTCTTTCCATGTGTGTTGCCTTTTCACTTTTGGTGTGACTTTGCACAGGTCTCAAACAAGGCACCAGGCAATGGCCCAAGATGTTTAGGGGTGCAGATAGTACCCTCTCCCTTTTCTGTCTACCTTACTGCTTTTCATTTACTTTTTCCTTTTTTTTTCTCTCATTTCACTTGTGCTTCTCTCATTCCTTGATGTTCTGGCACTGCCTTTACTGTGCAGTTCACAAGGTTTTGTCCACTTTAGCCAGGGATGCAGCAAAAAAACGACTAAATTTTGAATATACAAAAGAAAAAGCGTGAAGCCAAATGTGTTTGGGGGCAGTTTTAATTACCCAGCCATGATTGCATTACTCCAGCATAGAGGAAATATGACTAATGCCATGTCTGTGCTTCTGGCATATGACTGCTGTCACATTCAGTGAGAACTTATTAAACATCACAGAGGTGTGACTAAAGAAAATGATGAGAATGTGGAAATGAGCAGATATGGTCCTATTGTGTGTGTTAGGAATTTCTAATCTGGGATGGTGGGGAATGTCTGTGTGGGAAGAGCAGGAAGAAACTGCCATATTTTTTCATCAAAGAAAATCAAAGTTAGGCTTCAGAGAAAGCCATCCTAACTACGAAGGTGGGGGTAACATTTTGTCCCAGATGACCCTTGGGTGCTGCTGAGTCTTCTCTGATGGTCTTCCTGGGTGCTGATCCATGATTCAAGCATGGATTATTCCCTTTACAAGAGACAGTAATTGACTGAAAAACTCAGGAATAGTCCTGTGAGGAGAGACCAGAATGCAGGTCTCTCCTCCTGTGTTGTCTGCACTGCAATGTGATGGTCTAATTTTCCATTTCTCTGGCCTGGGTCTGGAGCATTTTGGTCGTTCTGACTTCAGAACTGGATATGGAGAAAGCCTGAGTCTTGGCATACCCACAACCTGTGGGAGGCTGGGATAGATGAACTGTAGGTTTGACCCTGTTCTTGCTGCTTAGAACAAAAATCTCTCATCTATGAAGCCCCCAGGACACCCAGTGCCAATATACATCCATCCTGCACAGGCTGCATCCTGCACCAGTGGCTCACTCACTGGTGGTGTTTTGGAGAGCAGGAGCTCTACTTTGATTTTACAAGAGTGCAAAATGACTGAAGATATCTGATGGTAGATCCAAGCTCCAGGGGAGGCAGCAGTTCAGGTTCATGTCTCTTCCTGGTGCCTCATACCAGTTCATCATTCCTGCTGATTCTGCTACAACTTTTTGGCTTCACCTTTCAGAGGTACATCTTCTCCAACAGAAGACACAAGAGATTTAGTTAGTCTGGATCATCCCAGCATGGCAAGACAAGCATCATTTTTGCTGTCTCCGTGCACGTGTTAATCACCTAAGGAGGTCATCCAAATTGTGCTTGCAGCCTCTGGTATCAAACTCTTCTGAGATGCACTTTTATTTAGGAATCAGCACCAATGACTGCTCTGGTGAGTCAAGGCCTGCTATGAAACATGCAATTATCTCCTTGGAGAGGTATAATCATAGAGCCAGATTTCCTGCTGATGGAAAACTGCCCAAAGTGTGGTGACCCCATCAGGCCTGTGCCAGTCCATGCCAGCAGCTTTCTACCCCGTCCTCCCTAGGTCTTCCCTCAGATTATGGGCTCTGTCTTTAAAACACACATAATTGGCAAGCTTGGCCAGTTTTCCTGCATTAAACAATTAGAATAGCAAACACAGAGGCATTACATCACTCCTCTCAATACCTAGGATCAGTGTCTTCCTCCCAAATGAGTTTTTAACAGCTGTGCTGTTTCGAGATGCACAGCACCATTAACAGCTTTCCAGAACAACTGTATTACCTTTAAGTAGGGCATTATAGGGCTGAGCACCATTTCTTTCAGGGATGCAATTAGGTAGGTGATGGAGCATGATGCCTGTCAGGTAATTGATCAAGAGCTGGTCGGCTGCTGCCCCTTATTAACAGGATGATCAATGGTGATGATACTAAGTTTACTAAAAGAAATGGAAATGAAAGAACAGTGAGGTCTGAACCAGGTACTCGTTGGGTTTTACAGCCACTGCTCTGCTGTCTCCAGTGACAGCATTTCCCTGTAAACTCTGCAAACTCTATGAAAGGCAGGGAGGTACCACTTATCGGATGCTCTTTGTGGACTTCCCAGGCAGGACTCCAAGTTTGCAGCACACCTATAATGCAGGTTATAATTCTGAAGATGAATGAACAACTAGACACAACTATCTCAAGGTCAAATGTGGAGTCAATGAAACCCAGAAGCCCTGTCCTCATTTTGCAGGCTTAGCCACTTGATTAAGTTATTGCACTGATTTTTTCCCTTCTTTTCCTGTTGTAATGCTATTATCGCCTACTTAATAAACTGCACATATTAATGATCCATTAAAGTCTTCTGGAGAAACAAAATTAATTGGGAATTTCAATCTTTGGAAACTTAAACAGGAAAAACTAAAAGAAAAACATTAAAGACACAAATTTCAACATAAGCAAAGTTCTAAAAGCCATAGGTCAGCTGCTGTCTTATCTGTAGAGGCCCTAAGGGTCTAAGTTCCTTTTGTTCTGCATTTATCCACTCACATTTCTGAGTTTATATTAAACAATATATATTCCTCTAGCCTATAAAAAAAACCAACCAACCAACCAAAAAAACCCAAATAAAACCCCGAGACAAACTATGTATCCAAATACTGTATTTTAGATGGTTTTATTTGCAACAACACAATTGATCCAGAACTGCCCTCATCAGCACATAAACGTGAAGAAACCCATCAAGTGCCAATTTTGCTGTGTCATCAGTGCTGATCAGGACAGTTCACACCAAAAGAGCCCCATAGTGGGCTGCAAAATATTGAAAAAGATCCAAGAATCAGAAAAAAGCACCAAAATTTCTTTCAACTAAAACCAGGTGATGCATTGCACCTGCTGTAAGGATTAAGAGCATTGGCAGAGTCATTAATATCACAGTGTCTACAGTGGAAGTCTTGTTTTAGATATTAAACTTTTCTGCCAACCATAATCCATGAGTGTGTTAGAGAAAGGGAAAATAAGAGCACAAACTTCAGCTCTGGAAGGTATTTCCTTGTATGGCAGCAACCATGTTTCTGTGATAGTGCATGTATTTAGCTGAATTCTATTTTATTGGACTTGTTCTTGGAGGTCCTTTCCAACCTTAATGATTCTATGATTCTATGAAAAGAGATGAATCAGGCACATGTAGCATGAAATTAAAGAAAACTGCATTAAACCATAGCTGGAAGTTGTGTCTGAGTCATGCGACTCAGCAAGACAAATTTCAGAGGTAAAAAAAGACATTCATCCAAATAATGTTCTTCCCTCCAAAAGTGCCTTGCTTGCAACCATTTTAAATTGAATTATTCCTAGTCAGGAGAATAATGGGAAGAAATCTTCCCATCTTATTTATTTTGTCAAATTTGTGAGAAATTTGAGCCTAACTTTCTTGTAGTTGTGTTGTGCATCTTTGTGTGGAACCAACACAACTCCACACCCCTAGAGCCCGCGGTCTCTGGGAAATTTTGGCAATGCATTTGGAAGAACATTCCCACAAAGACTCACAGGGCTTTTCCAGGTTGGCTCTGCTTGTGCTGCTGTTGGCTGGCTCAGCTCTCCGGCACGTAGGCAGCCTGGGATTATTTTTCCTTCTCTTGCTTTTCCTATCTGTTTCCCAGCATTTTTCATGCTTATCTCTATACTTTTGAATACAGTCTGTCACTTGACAAGCAAGGGAACTCTTACAGCTTGCTGTGAGGTTTTTAGTAACTAGGATTTTCTTTGGCATCCCTCTTGATGGTGCACTGGAAAATTAATGGTTCGAATCCCTCACAGTGAAATGCGAGATGAAAGGGTCAGCACCCTGCATCTTTCTATTTCATAAATATCCCCCAACAAGCTACTTGCTGGGCTGACCCCCCCTTCAGACAAAGTTGATAGTCCTCCTCCTGACTTGAGGAGCAGACTGAGAAGGGAAGAGAGATTTCTGAAGTGAAAAGTGCCCTGTGATGAGATACGGGAGCCAAAGAGACACGAACTGCTCCTGGACACCCAGCCTGTGGATAAGAAACTCTAACTGACACTTATGAGTGAGTGGGGAAAAAATGCCTTAAACCCATGTGACACTTACATAACTCCAGGCCTGGGATGTTTTTGTTACGAAGGAAGGACGAGTATTGCCAGGGGCAGCTTCCATGATAAGAGCAAGCCAATAACCTCTGAAAATTGAGAGTTTCTAAAAAACAAACCTTCAAGAGAAGCCAGAATATTCCACATCAGACTTGTGCCCTTATTGACCGCAGCAGGGTAAAGAGCTGCTGGTGGGTCCCAAAACTGGTGTAAGTCAAAGAACAGACAGACAAGGTTTTTGGGTGATACAAAGAGGACTTTTGATGGGAGGATGCTGAAGAGTGGGAAAACACAAAGAGAAGGAGAGGAAAAGTGCCATGTTGGGAATGGAGTCACTTTGGAACAAATGAGACCTGACTTTGCTTGGCGAGGTAGGCTCAAAGCAGTCATTTTTCTGGGAACTTCCTAAAACCTAAAAACTTCCTAAAAAGGTCCTCCTTACTCCTTGCAAGCACTTAATCTTCCTCCAAGAAGGAGTGTGGGAGAGCACAGGAGGACTACAGGAGGTCTCTTCCAACCTGAATTTTCCTCTGAACCTATTGAGATGGTGTAAAGAAGTAGGTGCTTAAGAGAAACCATTAATATGGCACCTTTGCAGATACAGATTATGTGACAAAGACGGGGAAGGGAGGTAGGGAGAATGATCACCATGGACCACCTTTGCATGTAGACCTGTAGTTTTATGGGTCTTTTGCCAGGTGATCCTCAAGAAGCTGCTGTTTGGTGGCCCGTGACCTCGTGGTGGTGGTGAGGTAAGTCTGACATGCTGCACTCAGGAAGTAACTGCCAGGCTGAGCCCGATCTTGACCAACCAAATTTTGGCAATTTGGGAAAAGTATTGACAATGAAGAGAGTTCAGACCAACAACCTACTTCAGATGTCTGCTCCCTTCCTGGTTTTGTGAGAGCAGTAGGTGCCTCCAGAGGGGTGGCTTGACAAATCTGACCCAGGTGTAAGGAGACTCCTGCTCTGGCACTGCTCTCCCCTCAGAGCTTTCCCTTCCCCTTCTATCGAAGTGCAAAAATCACTGCCACATTTAACTTCTGCATTCTTCAAACCAGGTGTTACAAGGCCTTTCTGCTTCCCCAGGAGTGGTGGGTCAACAGTCCTTTCCAAAGTACTGTGAACAGGGACTGTCTTCAAACCCACCTGCCTGACAGCTTGGTGCTAAATAACAATTAATGTGCAATAGAGAGATATCTGAAGGGAACACTTTTAGCTGTAGAAGCTGATAGACAGGCTGAAAAGGGGTGGGTCTTTGCGCTTTCAGAAAATTAAGTGTTGCCCACACAAATTTTTCTCTGTATTTCCTTCTCATGTTTAACACAGATTGCTCCAGGCAAAATAGACACCCCAGGGCAAAGAGGCTCTGCAGGGTAAGTTTCATACAACTGTTAGGTCTCACCTTATAGAAACATTTCAATCTCAGCATTGGGGTCCTATGTATATGCTTTTTTCTATCTTCCAGTGGCCTCCCTGCCCTATCCCTGTCCATCCTGTCCTTTTTGCTAATGGATACCAGGCAGCAGGAAAGTGTCTGTGCAGTGACAGCTCTTTCTTTGTGAGCTACACCTTGTCAAGCCCAAATCTGCCTGACCCTGCCATCTGCATTTGAATCACAATCCTGTTCCTCCTCTAAATCCCCACCTGAGGTCAAGCTTTGAAAGAAAGGTCAGATGCATTTAAAGGCTGTTCAGAGAGGGACTGAATCACTTAATGATGAGTCATGTGAAAATTAAATTGATGCAGATGTTCGTTTGACAACCCGTAAGTCTGAAGACAGTTCCAGCTGGACCACAGGATTTGTGCCAATGTAGCTGGGCTTTCCCTGTCCTGGAGGAGGTTTTTGCAGCAGTAAACAAGGGGTGGGAGAGCTGTCAGAACTCCAGAATTATCTTTCCTTCCCAGAGCCTGACTCATGGCAGGTATCTCACAGGAGGGGCATCTCTGTGGAGAGCCTGTATCATCACCATGTCATGGCCTGGCAGCACTTCTGATTAGTGACTCTGATTCTGGGCTGCTGAATTTTTTGTTATCAGCATCAAAGGTGTTGGGCACAGCGAGGCTGGCTGAATTGCAGAGCAGCTGAACACTCCTGGCTCTCCTAATAAATCATTAACTACTCCAGAATGACTGCTGAAGTGCACAAGGAAATAAGCAATTACCTCCTGCCCTAGAGGAGCATATCCTGTTGAAAAATGAGAAAATGTCTGGGAATAACAATATAACCAGAATAATTAAAGGTCTTTTATGTTTGTTAAATTCAGGATTATATTCATAGTTTTACACTCCCTTCCCAAAAGTAGGTGGTAATTAACTTTTCAGTGTCATTACTGGCATTGACTGACCTTCGCATGACTGAGTGCAGTCATGAGGTTTTGCACTGGCTTTGCCTGGATGTGAATGACCAGAGCAAATCTAAGGAAAAGGAGAAATAAGATCTGTATTTTGCAGAATAATTTAGGTTGGAAAAGACCTCTAAGATCATCGAGTCCAACCTTTGACTGATCTGTGTCGACTAGACCAGAGCATAAGTGTCACACCCAGTCATTTCTTGAACACCTCCAGGGATGGTGATTCCACCACCTACCTGGGAGGTCTGTTTCAATGTCTGTCCACTCTTCCTGTGAAGAAATTTTTCCTGATGTCCAACCTGAACCTCCTCTGGTGCAGCTTAAGGCTATGTCCTTTCATCCTGTCACTGGTTGCCCAGAAGAGGCCTAATCCCATCTGGCTTCAGCCTTCTCTCAGGAAGTTGTAGAAAGCGATAAGATCCCTTCTGAGCCTCCTTTTCTTCAGACTAAATACCCCCAGCTCCCTCAGCTGCTCCTCATATGATTTACTCTCCAGACCTTTCACCAGCTTCACTGTCCTTCTCTGGACTCACTCCAGCACCTCAATGTCTTTCTTGAAGTGAATATTTGCCATATACAAACAAAGGGCTTAAGGTTGTGCAGCCAACACAAGTGGGGAAATACCCGAATTCAGGTTATCTGTGTGGTACTTGCAGCAGCAAAACGTCAAAAGGATGCTGAGTCTTGAACAAACTTTAAAGAGAAATCTAGCTTAAGATAGGTTTCTTACCAAAATTTAGCCATGTCAGAGCACTACATCAAGTGACATTTGAAATGCCCTTTATTTTCAGATTATGATTTGATGCAGACATTGGATGTCTCTTGCTTTGTCAAAAGTAGAGTCCGCTCAGAAAGCCTGAATTCTTTTTGTCTTTAGGAGTGACTACTAAACCTTGGGACTTTTATTTGCCCTGTTCAAAAGAAGAGTTGTGGCCAGATACCTTTCGAGTTCAATTTTTTGTTCCTTTTTAATTTTTAATTGTCTTCCAGCTCAGGAGGCAGTCAGAACATACTTTCAAATAAGATCTGCTGTATTACTTGCGTGCCTAATCAGACAATTGCTATATTCATCTTAATCATGTATATTACTTTATTTATTTCAACATTGGCTCCTTTGAATATAATTTCAAAGCATTGTGACAGGCCTCCAGTTAGAAAACAAGAGCTTGGAAGGACTGTAATGATTAATATTTGTAATTAAATATTAAATGAAATACAACCCTATCTTCCCTAAATGTGGTAAAACCATATCTTCCTTATACATATAAATAAATGTAAAGGCTTCATAAATGTTCAATGGCTCTTACCTCCACATTTTCCACCCTTTCTGACTGCTCTAGAATGTATCTAACTCTGTTCTTATTTCATTTGGGAACTGATAAATTGGTGCAAGTTAAACATATACAGTTCTAAACTTTGGCCCAGGAGGTGAACAATATTTTTGGAGAGGAGAGAGGAGACTTTCCTGCCTCTTTTCCTCATGCAAGCTGATTTATTTACTTTGGAAAAGGTTGAGTTCACAGTATTTTCTGGCTGGAGTAGAAGTCCTGGGATTCCCATGGGGGAGACTGAATTCAACATACTTTCAAGATAAGAATTGTTGAAGACAAATAATTTGGACAAAGCTGGAAAGAAGTACTAAATAGAAGTGAAATCTTTGATAGTCAGCCAAGGGTAGGGGAAGTGTAAAATACCAAGGGATGAGTTCTGCTCTTTTATTCAGCATCATTTCTCTGCAAATAGCACCAGTAACATTCCTGCAGGGCAGGCATGCTGGAGTTGACTGAAATTTAAAATGTTTAGTTTGCTTAGGCAGGAAAACAGGAAAGAACAAAGTTTCTCAGTGTAAACAGAAAATTCATGTCCGTCAGACTGATTTTGTCCCAGAGAAAAAAACTCATTCAGACAAACAGAACCTGTAGGATAGAATATCAAAACCAGAGAAGTAAAATTTTCCAGTCTCAGCCAGTCTATTGATTTCCTTTCAGCAACATAGAAATCATTTGTCACATTGCCAGTTACCACGGATTTATCATACATCACAAAATAACTTGGTGATTGACTTGGCGATCCCAGTACCAGCAGCAAGGCAGAGCTGAGTTTGACTTTCATTGCAACGTCTCACCCCAGATAAAGCTGAGCTGCTGTGGCTGAGCAGCTGTCCTGAAACCTAAATTCTCATCAACTAGGGAGCAAAGAACTAAAAATGAATTAGAAAAGAAAAAAAATGAAATACACACAGTCTCATCCACGAGATCTTGGTTCTTCAGAGTGCTCCTTGGTGAGTTTTGGAGGGGTGGCATGCGATGGGATGGTGGTGGTGGGGTAGGGAGCATCAGCCCTGGGAGGGGCACCAGGGGAATACATGAGTTCTGGGTGCAGTCTGCATAATCCCAAATTTACCTGCCCCGTGGGACTCTTGTTTATTTACACAGTGAAGGCTTGTGCAGACTGAGGATGAGGATAAAAGAAAGGTCAAAAGCAGTGGTCAGCACTGCCAGCCTCACAGCACACATGTGGTCCATGGAGGGGGTTTGGGGAACCTCAGTAACCCCAAGGGTGCAGCATCCAGCATCCAGTGCTACTGTCACTTGTTTGTTATTGTCATTGCCACTCCCTTCTTTTTGAAAGGGAGGGGAGTATTTATTTTATTTTATTAGATCTCACTGAGCCTTTGTAAGAGAAGGGAAATATATGTGGGAGGAGTAAGGGAAAGGTCCTGGCATGGCTGTTGCTAGAGACATGGCTAATAGCCCAGAGATTTTATGAATAATTCTATTTAATTTAAGCCTCAGGAGCTTCTAATCAAACTGCATCACCTGTGGTTCTGCTGCTTTCTTCCAAGTCAGAGAGAAGGAAGGAAAAAGCCTGACAGAAAACCCCGACCTTTGCTACAGCCAACTGTGAATGGAGAATTTCCAAGCCTGAGTGAGCCGGGGGAACTTGAAGGGAAGCATGTTCTCTCTAATAACAGTCTCCCCTGGAGAGCTGAGGGGATGGATGATGCAGCCAAGCCCCGTCTGAAGAATTCTGGGCAGCTGGTGAGGTTATCACTGCACCAAGTCAGCCAAACATACTGGAGGGGAACAGCACCAACTTTGCTGTTCTGTGTGACAAAGCAAAAACACATGGTCCCCCAAAAAGCTCACCCCAAAGTCAAACACCAGCTTTTGCACTTGCTTCCATCAGCTTATGAGTAACATAAGCCTGAGGGTGAAAAGGAGAGAATTTGTCTTGATGCTGCTGACATCGATGTGTTGTAACATGGGTAGAGCAATAATAGCCCATCCTAGAGCTATGAGGACTACAGAACATCTGACTTTAATAGTTACTGCTCTTTTAAAGGGAAAAGAAGAGTTTTCAACTGAAAAACTGAATTTTAAAAGGTTTTCTTCATTATGTAGGTTAAAACTGGGATCTGTGTCCCAGAAGCTGCAACTGCCTTGCTGCAATACTTTGAAAATACCTGGGACCTTGGGCTGGGAAAGCAAAGCTTGGAAAGCAATGCTTGGAAAAGGCTGTAATGACCTGGAAGATGACTGATATTTATCCTCACTGAATTGGCAGTAAATCTGAAAGGGATAAGTATGTCCTGATTTTGGTACAAATTCTTCAGATTTCCAGCTCCACAAGCATCGGGTTAGATTCCTATTGTGCAGATTGTACTGGGCATACAATTTTTTTAGCTCTCAGTCATCCATGCAAGCTCTGCTTAGGTGAGAAAGGGCAAAAGAGATGTGGAGCAGTCCCAGAAGCAGATGCTGCTGAACAACAGCCTTTGTCTCTCCTGCTCATGCTGTACAGCATTCTTCTCCCTCTGTTACTCTGGAAGGTGGCTTGGATGTAGCTGGGAGCAAAGCAGGATGCAAGCAGTATAAGAGAAACCAGAAAAAGACATCCTTATTTTGGGTTAAGGAAAAAAAATAAAAGTGAGGTCTGGAGACGGATTTAACTCTATAAGGGTCACACAGCTTAAAAATGTCCCTATTTGGGGCAGAGCTTCAAAATCTGGTAAATCTGGATACAGTGAAGGAAGTTATATGGGAAAAGCGGAGGGGATGTGTAGGAAAAGGGGACAGATTTGCAGAGATGACTGAGTATCAAGGGGGCAAGGAAATCCAGTGAAGGGCTAAGAGCATTCATAGCAAAGGAAATTCAGTTCTGTCTGGAGGAATAAAATGATGTATCCCTTTTGGGGCATAGGAAGAAAAATTAACAGGAATTACAACATGCAGTGTGTTTTTCTGAGCTCAGCAAGGATCAATGGGCTCAGAATGAGCTCCATGGCCCAAGACAGTGCACAGGGAGTTATTGAGGAGGGACAGGTGGAGAGACATGGGTTGCGGGCTTGGGAAGGGGCAGAAAGATGCAGGAACAGAGCCCTGTAGCTGCAGATGTCGCTGTGAAGCTCCTGCAGAAGCTGAGCAGGGAATACCCATTCCATCCATGGGGATGTATTTCTGGTGTGTCATCTGAGTTGTGCTGGGAGCCACCACCATGAAACCACTGCTTAGGCCACCTCTCCTGTTAGGGGAGGCTGTCACTGGGAGACAAAGGGTGCCTGAAGCCAAGACTGAGGCACAGTTGTGTGTGTGCAAGGGTGGAGCTTGTGCTGAATCGGCCAAGGGCGAAGATTGAGTCCCATCCCTTCAGACCCATTTTGAGGGATATTTTTTCTATGCTTGGACCAAAGACCAGGCCAGCACTTAAAAGCAACTCTATCCCATGAAGATCCACAGACAGCTGTCTCCTGCAATCAGATCAGGACAGGCTAAAGCCTGCATCCAAACTCCAAAGCATGGGCTTTTGGAGATCCATGTGAGAGCCGGCACTTGCCTTTGGGAACCAATTCCAGGGTGAGGAACAGGGTGATTTTTATTTTAGCAAGGACAGGAACAAGATGAGACCACAGTGATCATCTGATTTGCCTTTCTGGATGATGAAGGAAGGCCATGAGAATGTGCCCAGAGATTCTTGCAGCCGTCTCAGGCTTTTTGGGTGAGGCAATGAGCACCAGCTTTAACATTTATAATACTGTGCCCTCTCCCTAGGTGTGTACCTACTCATAGCCCAAGAAAATGAGATCTGAATGTAAATTTCAGAAGAATACTATAATAATGATAATCATACTAGAGCTGCATTGCTTCCATGGATGAGTTTGGGGGGTGCATGTCATCATTTGGGAGGAATGAGCACATGCTGATACAACATTGACCCTGTCGCTTTCATGCCATTGATTTTTTAAAGGAAACATTCAATTAACTTCCCATTAAGTCTGGTTAAGGAGAAGCCTGTATTATTCAACTGATAAAGGGATGATAAGGCTTCAGAAGCTTCACACGTGCTACAGGACTAACTGCTAAAAGTTTGTGCTAGGACATAAAACCTCCTGGAAACCTGACTTATGTGGATTAAACACTGCACTATTCAACCAGACTTTTTATTTTCCTGACATCTCATGGACTCTGCAGCCTTGAGCTGGGATTAGGGAGCCACATGCAGAAATTGAAGAAGTTTGGTCTAAGAAGTTTGGGACTAAGAAAGCCAAAAGCTCCCTAAGGTGTTTTACAGTAGCATGGAAAAAAGTGCTCTGTCTTCAAATCTGCCCTTTGCCAAGAATGCCGGGTCTTCCAGTGGGTGTTCCCACACACTCAGGCTTTGTAAACTATAATTAAGGAATTGCTGAATAGAAATCTTAAATAAGCACATTTTCAATGTAGCTCTTGGAGGTTGGAATTAGTGGTAATCCCTGTGTAGATTTAGGCATTTATAAAAATGTTATGGCCTCTGAGTAAGGAACCCCTGGATCAGATTTTTGCAAGTGTTTGGACCTACATTATTAGAGGATCTCCAAACTGGACTATCACAACCACTGAGCATTTATTTGGGTGCCTGTATGGTCCCTTTAAAGATGCAGTCCTAGTCATACCTTCTGAATTTCCCCAAGAATAAGCTACTTATAAATATCCCCTGAAGTCAAAAATGTCAACCATATGTAGCCTTCAATTCAAAGCCAAATTTACTTTCCTTTCTTGTATGTCAGACTACTTGAATTACTGAAACAATCATGAAGCTGAATGATTATTGCAACATATATGACTGCATTTTAGTTGCAATTAAATTAGTTTCATAAAGAGAGTTATTCTTTCTGAAGCAAAGTTTATTTAATGAAACCAAACACTTTGTTTCCAAAAAAATGAGACTGTGCAAATACAATCATTATAATCCAGTTCCAGAAGAACTAAGACAAAGATCAATCCAGGAATTCATTAAAAGCCTTATATGTCAAGATGACCTTTAAGGTTTGCTAGTAATCTACATTTTCAAATTTTCATGCCTTTTTTGGCGGACTGTCAGAGTGAACAAAGAAGCACTGATCATATTTATTGCTTAGCAAATGAGGAATTTTCTGACCATTTTAAGTCTACATATTTTATTGTGCATCAGGGTGAGAGTTATGGGCTGCAGATTACAAGAGAAAAAAGTTTCCCTAGAAGTGCAAATATTGTGAGGTTTTTTTCTGCAGAGGCATAAAAGTTGTTTCAAAGAAAGTATCAAGGATTCACTGGCCATCCAACCCCCACAAAGGAGCACATACCACATCTTCTAATCCTTCCACCTAAAGAGAAAGACCAAATCTGGCATCATCTTTGGGTTGTTCCTGGATGGAATCTAATCCCATGCCCTCTTTCACCTGAAAGCTAAACCATTTTGAAAATTAGTTGTATTTTACTGAGAGAAATTGTGCACAAATCTCTATTATGTTCTGGTGGCTTCCAAGATAGTAAATTACTGTAAAATCAGGTATTTTAGGGAACTGGATTCTAGGTTAAATGCAGGACTCCAAATTAGGGAAGCAAGCCAAGGACAGGATTTGCAGAAACAAAGATGTTGCACAGGGAAGTCACCCATCTGGAGGGGAAAAAATTGCCATGCTCCTGCCTACTTTGTGTGGGTAAAAGCTCTGAAACCTGCTGATACCAGTGACCAAAATGCTGGCTTGTGACATAGTAGCTCCTGTGATTTGTGACACCTAGCCCAAAGTAGGAGTTGCTGCTGGATCTTGTACTTGCTGGTAAGAGTGGAAATCCAGCTCTTCAGGGCAGACCATCCGTACCCCAAGGGGGGTTCAACACCTGCATTTTTTGAGGGGAAGAAAATTGGATTTTGTCAACAAAGCTCAGGAACAAAAGGTCAGGAACATGACCTGATGTTCCTGGGGTCCTCAATAACCACCTCCACTCAGGATTCCCAAGTGTCTCATCAGTCCAATGCTTGGCCACAGGAGAAAGAAAGACAATTGTCATTTACTGATTGGAGGTGGGGTGGCTTTGCCCAGGATTTCACACATAGGCTGGGGCAGAGCAGGAAACACATCCAACCTACTGCCCTTATCCACTCCCGCTGTATTTTTCCTGCAATTGAGACATTTGCTGTGAGAGAGAAAGGGCCTGATTGACAGCACCAAGGGGCAAGAGCTTGCTTTCCTCTACAAAACAGGTACATCCCTCCTGTGAAAGGACCACCTGCTAAGTCCTCAGCCTCTCTGATATGGCTATTAATAATCACTTCCCGTGATTTCCATAGCTTTCTGATGTGGATACTTGACCTCTTGTAATTGTGTTCATATTCCCCACTCATGTTACACAGGATATCCAGCAGCCGTGGTGCTGGGGACGGGCTGAACTTCTCCTCACTGTTCGTCCCCCGAGCCCATGTGCCGGTGTCCCCACTTTCATCTCCATCGGCATCCGACACGCTGTTTTTCTTGTCTCTGCTCTGGCAGCTCTCCATTGTCTGTATTCAGATTTAAACACCACGTTGCACCTGTTAGTTTAGCCGTTGTCTGGGAGGAACTGAAGCAGAAAGTGACCCTGCGTGTCCAGCTAAGCAGTCCCTCTCCACTAATGGAAAAGAGCCTGCTGCACTAAAGCCACCCGAGTATTCCTCCAGGCTATTTGTATCACCATGTTTCTGCCTTATTGACTGCCTCCTTGGAAAGTAATTCTGCTGCTTAACTGATTGTAACAAGTCTTTCTTTCTTTTTTTTTTTTCCTCTCTCCTCTGCCAGTCCATCAGCTTTGGGACTTTATTTCTCACTTTTATTCAGTTGCTGTTGTGCAGCAGGAGATGATTTTAGGACGGTAGGCAGCACACCCTTGTTCCTCCAGATCATGCATTAGGGAGCTTGATATCGTGTCCCAGCACAATGTCCTTCTTCCAAAAAACAAAACAAAACAAAACAACCCACCAACAATAAAAAAATCCAAACAAACAAACAAAAAAAAAGATAGGTTTATGCAACTCCAGCTTTCCAGGCCAACTCCATTCACCTCTATCATCGGCTTTATACAAAGACTTGCATTTTACAAAGCTGTTTCCTAATTGTGTGGCTTCCTATGTGTTTATGGGTAGGCCCCAGAAATGGGGGCTTCACAATGTGACAGATGTGAAAGGAATGTTGGCACAATCATAGAATATCCTGAGTTGTAAGGGACCCTCAAGGATCATTGAGTCCAACCTGTGGCCCTGTGTGGAACGTCCCCAAAAATCCCACCATGTGCCTGAGAGCATTGTCCAAACTCTTCCTCAGTTCTGTCAGTCTTGGTTCCATGACCACTTCCCTGGGGAGCCTGTTCCAGGGCCCAGCCACCCCCTGGGTGAAGAACCTTTTCTTAATATCCAACCTAAATCTCCCCAACACAATTTCGTGCCAGTCCCTCAGGTCCTGTCACTGGTCACCAGAAGGAAGAGATCAGTGCCTGCCCCTCTACTTCCCCTTGTGAGGAAGCTGCAGACCACAATGACTTCTCCCCTCAACAAAAGTTGGGTTCTCCCCGGTGAGACTATGCATCAACCAGGACAACCATCAACCTGCGTCCTCGTAGCAGCCCAGGACACACTCTGAAGGGAAGTGGGGACAACATATTTTTGCTGTTAAAAACCCTGAAAGTAATATATTAAACACACCCTTGTATCACCCTGTTTCAGCCTATATCTGGATACCTCACAAAAAAGCCAGAAGGAGCTTTCAGAGGTCCCTCAAGCAAGCCTCTTCCTATCTCCCATCAGCCAGCACCTTCTCAGGGTAGCTCAGCTTAGATAAGAGATGCTCTTCTTTTCTTTGGGTTCCCAGTGTGACATACGTATTCCTCCCAGTCCTGTTGAGGAGGATTGATATCATGTGTATTAGGCAACAAGGAGAGTGGAGAGGGAGGGCAAAACAGCTTGACAGCTGCTTCTCAAGTAGATCATCAACAACTATCTGCTAGCAAATTTAAAATAAATCAGGGAAGAATTCTCTTTTACAATTTCGCCTCATTTTCCACTGGCTAGCAGGCAGTCTTTTGCATCCAACAAAATGACAAGCATTTCCGTGAGCTGTTTATTTGACAGGGTATTGGAGGAAGGTGAATGATAATCTTGGGGGTGTTAATGGGGTCATTTCATGCTGTGGTGATTGGTGAACTGATAGAAAGGATTATGTGCCTATAATTGTAATTTTTTGCTGCTGGGTGGTCACCATTTCCCATTGTAAATCTGCTTGTCAGGGCACCAAGATATTTTTCCGTGGGTGTTTCTTATTGTTATTTAAAGGTAGCGAAATAATTTCAAAAGCACAAATTAAGCTTCATTGCCAACAGGAAAGAGATAAAGTTGAAAAAAAACCCCAACCACTGGGAATCTGACAGTTCTTCCCACATGCAACCTCACTCCTGTGGGATGGGGGGATGCGTGGGCTGTCACCGGCCCTGATGTTCTGCTTTGACGTGGAGAGCTGGGAATCAATCACTTTGATGTCTTATCTTATCCCTGAAGATAGATAGCAGTGGCTTGTTTGGTGACTGCCGTAGTGCTACTTTAACAGACCCTTTTGAAGTGCTAGAGCAGCACTTCAGCGGCTGTTGTGAGAGCGGAAAAGCTGACACCAACGCTGCTCTGGGAAATGGCCACCGGGGACACGGGGAGGATGATGTCTTTGTGCTGAGTGGCATCTTTCCTTGTCACCCGTGGGTGTCACAGTGGTGGCTGTTGGCGGGTGGCTTTGTGCACACATCTCTCATCCGTGTGTGCCTCTGCCCTGGGCACATTTACAGCTCTGCCAGCTTTTGCTCTTTAGGGATGCACTTGCTGAGTGTGAAGATGGCAGAAAAAGGCAGGGAGGTGTTCAAACATATTCCTCTGTTTCTTGGGGCTTAGATATCTCACTGGCATTTGGGTATCCAAACTGAGCTGCTGACTCCATCCTTGGCAAATCTCTGTGGACAACATGAGCTGGGTTCCTATCAATGCCCTTAATTCTACCCCTCTGGCCTCTCCTCACACAGGTTATTTCTTCTTATTTCTGGTTTGTTCTCCCTACCATCCAGGAGACATAACCTTTCCTATACTCCCACAGATCTAAAAGGAAAAAGTTTGCTCCAAACTTACATTACCTGAATTTGCAGCAACTTTTTCCCTGGCCTTGGCAAGCAGAGTCCTGCTGGGACCTGTTCCCTGCATTTCCCTATCCCTTCCCACTGGTTGACACACCTCTCTGCTTTTATCTTTCCCGATTTCCCCTGCTTTTTGCATCAGGCAGGACAGTTGGATTGTGTTTGCAAGATGTGTGTTGTCAGTTCCTTGCTGCCTCTAATTTCCAGCTCAAACCTGCCCACACCAGCCCCTGCTTCTCACTTATACAATTTTTAAACAAGCACCTTTGTGTTTTCCTGTAGACTCTGTAAAGTGCCCTCATTGCCCTCCTTTGAACTTGCCTTTGCTGCAAAAGAGCCCTCGGTAGTAATTAAGTCTCTGATGGATGAGTATCATGGCCAAGATGCTGACAGATACCACTTCATCATTTCCCAGTAATCCATTGCACCTGTTATTAAATGTTTTCTTTAGCCTGGAAACTCTTGTGAGGGCTTTTTATTTGGCATTTTTAGTCCTCAGAACAAAGATATCCTGGAATCTCTCTAGTGCTACAGGAACTTAGGTGCCAAAAATTTAGAGCCAAGCACTTCTATCTAGTTCAGAGCTGAGAATAAAAATCAGTTAAGTTGCTTTTAAAATTTTCTCCTTTATGCATCAGTTGAATGAAATGCAAAGGCTCTTTTCTTCATAAGTTTGGGCTAATTTGTTTGCACTGTGAAAATTCCTTCCCTTAATAATTTTTTTTTTAATTATTTATATTTTTTCTCCTTTTTTTTGTTTTTGTTTTTGTTTTTTTTTCCTTTTTTGCATGTTTTTTTTACTGTTTTGTTTTGTTTTTTCTTTTTGTTTTGGCAAAGAATTGAAGCTGTGAGGTTTTAACCAAAAATATTTCCCTGCCTTTGCTCCCAGTCACCATTGTAGTACATTGCAGTCTTCCCTCTCCCTGTGTTATCATGCAGAATAAAAGCAGATACTGGAAAAGGCAGATATTGGGACATGGCCAAGCCCAATTCACAAAGCATCAGCCAATGCCATCCACCACCAGAAACCTTCTGAGTAACATTTTTTTCCTTGCTTTAAGTAATCAGTCCAAATGGAAAGGACATAGCAATGGAAAGCAGACACTCCTCTGTTTAAAGACAATAAAGTGTTTTGTCAAAACCCCAACAGTCAGTTGCTGAATGGATTTCACAGAAAGAACCTCATCACCCAATATTCCCAGGAAATATTCCAGCTGCTTTTGCAGAACTGATCCAGTGGAGAGTCTTGGTGCAGACAAACTCTTTGCATCAGGAAGAACTCTTCCCAGGCCTCTGAATGATTTCATAGGATCATTAAGGTTGGAAAAGAGTTTCCAAGACCATCAAGTCCAACCATTAACCCAGCATTGCCAGGTCCACCACTCAACCATGTCCTTAAGCACCTCATCTGCATGTTTTTGGAACACTTCCAGGGATGGTGATTCCACCACTTCCCTGGGCAGCCTATTCCAATGCCTGATCACCTATTCAGTGAAGAAAGATTTCAACATACTCCTTCCTCACACTGGTTTTATTGGTCCTCCCCCCATGTTGCCTAATGTGTTCTCCCAGCATCTCCTTTGGCTCACACAGGTTTTAGAAGGAAGACCCACAAACCACAGAAGTTCTTGCAGACCCTGGTGAATCTCCATGCATGTTTATCCAGCCCAGACCTCCTTTACAAACATCATCTCCAGTGACCAGCAGTAACAACTGTCCAAGTGGCATGATGGATGAAAGGTCTGCCTCCAGTACCCCTGCTTGCAGTATAAATTCCAAATTATAAATCTAAACGCAATATCTGGGTAGTGTGTCCTCAAAGCTTTCTGCATTGGCCCAGCTACACCTCATTTTCTCTTTATCAGTTTAAGTAATTTTAAAGTGTTACATTTTCCTGACCTTACATGAGAACACTCATTACATTTGACTTCTTTTTTTTTTCGTTTTTAGCCTGTGGATTCTGAAGTGAAATTGTTTAATATAAAGCAGTCCAGTTCTGCTTCAATTTATATAGCCAAATATTACAATATAATGCTGAGAGAAAAAGTCATCCAGATCACAGTTTTCATCTGGCAATTGTATTTGCTAGAAAATCATGGCTGAAAGTGGTTGTTCTCAGCTATTTTACATTGGGAAGAAAAAGTTACTTGGTGGCAGCATCTCTTCAGAGGCTTGGATAAAACTGATTGTATTTTTTTCTAAATTACTGTTTAGCAATCCAAAGATGTTCTCTGCTATTTGCTGGCATGTGAAAAGACACACTAAATGATACTTGGGGGTTAATTTTCATGACCCTGACTCTACCTTTCAACAAGATAGATTACATTTTCAATTCTATTCCTTGGTGTATAAGAGAGAATCATTTTGTAGAAAATGAGAATTGATCCAAATCTTCACCCTAAAGTCAAAATGCAGTTTTATTGACCAGAAAGAAAAAAAAAAAAAAAAAAAAGGATGCATTCTTTAGAACAGTATTCTCTGTGATATCCTCTGTGACAAAATAGGATGAAATGAGAGCAGAGCTGCTACCTCAATAGGGAAACCAAATTCTGGGAAAGGTCCTACAGGCTCATTTGCAGTTTGTGTGCAACCTTCATGCATTTTCTTCTCTCTCCAGGATTTGGTTGCTGCCTCCCTGCTCTCAGTGTCTCTTCAGTGTCTTCAAGACTATAGTTATCAGGGACCATATATGGCCCCATGCAGATAAAGGGCCAAAGGGATTTTCCAAGGTGTGAACAGCAGCTGGGCACCTCCCTTCTGTTGGAAGTCCCTGGGAGCTGGTGTCTGTGCTCTCTTTGGGAGTCGTGGGGCAAAGGGAGGTGCTGGTGTTTGGGTGAAGGGCACCCTGCAAGAGGTCCAGGGGCATTGGCAATGGGACACAGCTCAGGTGTACCCTCCTGGGGCTGGGCTGGGAACACCCCACCTGCAGGCTTTGAGACTTCATCTTGCAGTCCTGGCTGGGCAGAGACACAGATTTTGCTTCTGGTCGTGTCCTGGGCTGGCTGTCAGTTTGGGAAATGTCATTTCATTGCTCTGCTCCTACATGTCCTTGCTCACCTTTGGCTTTGCTTTGCTTTTCTACACTGCTAGTCCTCTGGGAATGCACTGGGAATCAGCCCTGCTGAAGCAGCTTGAACAGGTGTCTCTGTCTGGGTATGAAGTCTGATGGCATTTTACCTTCCCCTTCCCTTTAGAGATTCAACGTAGTTAAAAATGACAAAAATATTCCTAACCTTTACCCTGGGTGAAAAATGCTGGACAATGTGAGCCTAAAGGGCAAAACAAGCCCAAATTTCTCCCTTTCGTAAGACATAAGAGAAGCTCCAAGTTTTCCTTATTGCAGGGCTGAATACTTTTAGAGCTCATTTACTCCATGGCTCTGAATATTTGGGATGGCACTGCCAGTGCCGAGCTGGGCATGCCAGTGCTTCACTCTCAGCATTTTGTGTGCTGGCATGCAGCCAGGCTGGAGAATGCTCTGTAATCACCCTGCTCATAGGAGAGGAAAATTAAAAACCCATCAGATCCCCAACCCAACAACAAAGCCTTTCTGCAGGAGGCAGAGGGCAGTGTTTGCACACACATAGTCATTAAGAGCACAAGCAGGTCAAGTTCATTCCTGATGTTCTCACCGTGGTGTTGTTTGGGGTGACGGTGGTGAGGTTCTTTTTGGAGTGATGGTGGTGGCCCACTGGAAGTCAGTAAGATAAGGGATAGATTTATGCCCAGCTTGGATATGTTTGGAGAATCTCATGGGCATAGTTGTAGTGCTCAGCTCTCCTGAAAAGGCTGTGCCAAGTCCTTGTGTGAGCCCCTTAAGATGGGACAGAGGGGCACAGCTCCTCCTGTGGGGAGACCTGTATCAGGGAGCCCCAGTGGGTTTTGTTCCCAGCTGGGGGAATTTTCCTGCACCAAGCAAAGTCAGAAGCTGAGTTACAAATACTATAGGTTTCACAGAAGGCAACTGCTCACAGGTTGAGCTATTTGGTCCTGTTCCTGGGACACTCATGGGCCTGGAGAGGGAAAACTGCCCACTATGCTATCCTGCTGTTGCATTTAGTATGGATCTCTTAGTTATGTGCAGGCAGCTGATCTTACATCCTCTGTGAGAGGCGAGAGGGGACCAATGTCCCTGTGTACACGCCTAGGAGGCTAATTTGATCTCCTCCCTCCCTCCCCCCCACCTCAAAACAAACCTACAGCGTGGCAATGTGCCTCACAGATTAGCAGGGGGAGACTACGGCCGAGTCTCGCTTCTGGGAAATGACAACAGCTAATGGCATGACACAGGGAGCTCGCAGCCTTGGAGCCGACCCTTTGGCAGGAGTCTGTAAGTCTGAAATCAATACCCGCTCCACTTCCTGTGCCCCCCTGCTCCTGCTCATCCCCTCCAGATCTGAGCTTTCCCGGGGTCACAGCACAGCTCTGAAAAGATTTGTCTCAGCTGGATGCCCCCTGTGACAAAACCCTCTCTAGAGGCAAACGTTGGAAAATGGAATGAAAACTTCCCAAACTAAACTCAGGTTGTGTTTACAAACACAAACTGCTTTAGAAAGCCAGTAAATTTCACACTTTCCTGCCGGTACCCTTAGGGGAAAAATATCACAGCTTCAAAACCCTGTTCCTACAGAAACGGTGTCTGCCTATAGAGACCACTGTAGTTTGTATCCATCTGAACAGGGAGTATATAATTTTTTTCTGGGTGTCTCTTTGGTGTCACCTGCAACCTGTGTCACAAGAGGCAGCTTCACCTCTCCAGCAGCAGCTGCATTTCACATCATGGTAAAGATGGCAAAGGGAGATTCTTCTGCCACTTGATACTAAATATTCTGTGATTAAATTCATCCTTACTTTAGCTTCATTGTGCCACGGAAGCTGAGTCAAAGTTTAATTTACCCCACATAGTTTACAAGGTCCTTATGAGCTCACGGCAGAGGAGAAATGCACTCCAGGCCAGTGACCATACTCAAACAGCTGTTTGCTCTGAGCTGTGCAGGCTTTAGAAGGAGACCACTGCAGCAGGTGGTATGTAAAGAGATGTATGACACAGCCACATTGTTTAATCATAGGCCTGAGAAAATGCAAAGTTATCTCTGAGATAGCATTTCACACCCATCACAGTCATGGCACTGGTCTCATTGAAGTTTGGTAATTCCTGTTCCCAAATATGAGCCAAGCAGCTACTGAATGCTGAGGAATCTCAAGGTTGTTTCCAGTAGGGATGGGAACTGTTTATAATCAGATGTGTCTTTGATGTAGTCTCTGATACACACGTTTAGTCCCTCAGTACTTCAGAAATCAGACAAGCATGTCTGCTCTTCCAGGCTCTCTCCTCCAGTTGGTACCTCAAACTTTCTCTATGATTTTTCCTAATGGCCATCCTGTAAATTTCTTCTCATCTGCTTAACCTCATGCTCACTCCTTTTCTGCCAGCCACATTCAGCCAAATACACACACAGCACTCTACCAGCACCAGTGCACAGGTTTCTGCTCTGGCATCCAGTTCTAACACAAGGCTTTTTTGACACAGTTTGATTCTGATCAGCCTCATATGTTCTGATTTTCTGTTTTCATTGTGAAAACTGTATTTACCACTTCCACCTGTCCTGAAAAAAGAATGACCATCTCACCTACATGGCACTTAGTTGGGATCAGGTCCCAAACCTCTTAACAACCAGGGAGCTCCACAATGGGACAGTGATTCACTCTTTGGTTCACCCCACATGGGATTTGTTTTGTTAAAGACTTAAAGTTATAGGAAAGCATGTAATTTTCTTAGAGTGTTTCCCTTGGGACATTTTGACAATGGAGGCTGATTTTGTTCCTAT
Source organism: Calyptomena viridis (assembly GCA_013390005.1). Taxonomy (NCBI): domain Eukaryota; kingdom Metazoa; phylum Chordata; class Aves; order Passeriformes; family Eurylaimidae; genus Calyptomena; species Calyptomena viridis. Next base: position 331,987 of record WEIV01009760.1, read on the forward strand.
GCAAAGCTTATCAGAAGTCCTGTGTCACTCCAAGTTCACCCCAGCTGGCCAGGACAGCTCTCTGCACAAGCCCACTGCTGCCCCAGTGCTGGGAGATGGCTGTCCTGAGCTCCAGATGTTTTGTTGAAGAGGAACATGGCTCTTACACCTACCCCAGCCTTTGCTGTCCTAATTACCTTTGCAGTTTTGGAGGTCTCTATTGTGAAATCCTGTCCTAAACCTTGCTCCCTTCACACCTCTTTGGGTGACCTGTAGGAAAAACTTCAAAGGCAGATCTGAGACCAGTGGCCTCCTGTACAGGAATTCACTTTTTCAGTCTCTCCCACACTGCTGATCCAACTCCGGATTTCAAGTTTCCCTTCCTTAAGTGTTATGGAAGCAAAAGCAGACTAGAGTTTTAAGCATTTCACAATTTAAACAAGTATCCTCTAGAAAAGGAACTAAACCCTTATATCCGTAGAATTATTTTAGCAAAATTTCTATCTTTTAAAATCCCTTCTTGCAGAGTGTCAGTGGTGCAGGGACTGCCATGGTTGCTTACAGCTGCTCACACTGTTTGCTACTACAGGACATACGTGTTGGGAGGGTACCATGAGTGCTCAAATCACCTAAGGGAAGTACTTTCCCAGAATCACAGTCACAGACTGTGCTGAGTCGGAAGGGACCCACAAAGGTCACCAAGTCCAACTCTTACCTCTGCACAGGACCATCCCCAAGAGCCACACCATGTGCCTGAGAGTATCATACAAATGCTTCTTAAGCTCTGTCAGGCTTGGTGCTGTGACCACTGCCCTGGGGAGCCTTTTTGGTGCCAAATCACTCTCTGGGAGAAGAACCTTTTTCCAATACCCAACCTAAACCTTCCCTGACACAACTTTAGAGCATTCCCTTGGGTCCAGTCACTGGCCACCACAGAAAAGAGATCAGTGCCTGCCTCTCCACTTCCTCTCATGAGAAAGTTGAGTTTTAGAGGGTGAGATGTTTCTTGCTTCTATGTGTTGGTGAAAATAAAAAGGAAAATATCTTCACTAGAATGACTTTACCCAATCTGATATTCAGAGCTGGAGATAAACCCAGGGGAGTAATGATCTCCATGGCTGATGAGTGTGTGGAAGCTCACAAAAGCTGCCTGCCCAGCAATGCCTCAGCAGCACTTTGGGCATCAGCCTGGCAAGAGAGTTGCTTCACCAGTGCTGGGATTTCAAAAAAGCTGACTCCCCTTTGGTTCAAGTAGGATAATGTCCTCAAAGCTCCCAAATCTATCCACTATCAGAGCTCTGATGTGAGCTCTGCATAACTCTCCTTCATGGGACACTGGACAGAGAGACCTTAGAGTGCTGCAAAGCAACACAGGGTGAACACTGCTGATGTGACAGCTGGTTGGGAGTTGCAGTCGCCTGGTGGCAGAGCCTCAGGGTAGGACCAGACTAAACTTCCTACGTGGCAGGAGACACCTCTGCCTACGTGCTCCAGGACTCAGGCAACGTGCTGCCCTCAGGCACCAAACAGCAAGAGCAGCAAGAGGGGTTGTGGCATGTCACTGCTGTAGAGATTCAAGTTTACACTGCATTTATTTTCTCGCATCAGAAATCTCTTTAATGCACATTCAGAGCTTGTATACAATGACAGTTTGTTTCTTAGGAAAGCAAAAATCCTCGTAGGAATCCACTTGTTCCCAGAAGTCCCAGTGGGGAACTATTGCTTGTTCAGAAAGTGTCCCACTGTCCTGGAGCACTCTTCACCTGGTAGGAGCACTGCACAGGTTATCACAAAAAAGCCTACCCTTTCTAGCATTGTGGGAAGTCAGATCTGGGAAGAACATAATTCCCTACTTATTTTTGCAGACATTTTTACCATCTGGCTCAGTGCTCAAAGCAAGATACATCCCCTTTGAACCATTATGTCCCCATAGATGGTGTTGGCTTTCCCTGGCGTGCCTGACCTCTGTGCCTCCAGGGATCCTCCACGCCAACATATGCATTGCATATATTGGGATATTCTCAGTAAAGACAATACACTTAATGCTTGGTGACAGTGTGTAAATAAAACAGATTTTAACATCTGGTCTTCTGTCTTTAAAACACAATGGCACTTCATAAATGATATAGCATTATAACTCCCAGAAGGCACTAACAAGTGCTTTATTAGGTGTCACGTCAGTGCTCCATTTTGCAGCAACTGCCCAGAACTAGATGTCCTATAATTCAGTTACACTGTAAGTAGCTACTAATGAGGCACATTATTATAAAAAGCCAGTGCCATACAGCTACACCACAGTAAATCTGGAGTAATTCCAGTGAAATCAGTGCTAAAGCATGGATTTGCCCCAATGAAATTAAAAGGTTTGCTCAAAAAAAAAAAAAAAGAGAAGTTCTGAAGAATGACTGTGAGACTTTGAGGAGGGGTTTGTGGAAAAATCCTAATTCTTATTTTTTGTCCTCTGCTCTTCTCTTTTCCACTCTGTTCTCATCTGTCACTCATGTACTGAGTATCCTGACAAGTCTGCCTGACCATTCATGCTCCTATTTTGTGGGTTTGCATAGTGCCCCCTGAGTACTTAGCAGGTCTTAGAGAGTTCAGTTCACTAAGCTCTCAGCTCATCTGGCAGTCCCCAATGGTTTAATAATGTAAAATCATAAACCAAACTGCAACTGATTATTCTTTCCTGTCTATTCTTCTATCAGGAACTGCTATGTGAGGTCTGGAAGACAGAAGCAAAAGTAGATGTAGGTCGAGTGGGGTTTCCCTTTATCAAGCATAATTGTGACCTCCAGCTCCAGATACAAGCAGGGATTTTGGGGAGATGGATTTTCTGGGAGTAATAATGCTTCCTTTGCTACAGGATAGAGAAGTTAATGAAGCAGTTTTCTGTGCATGGAAAGATTTCTGACCTTTTTCCTGAGCTTACTCAAATATGGTCTTATAACAGAGCTGAAGTTGCTATATGCTCTCATAGTATATAAAAGGGGATGCAACATGGCTGCATGATGTAATTTGAAAATTACTTCATCCTCCTTAAAATCTGTCTTATTCATCCAGTTTCCAGCTGATAGATTTATTTTTAGCCCAGAATGACATTATCTCCCATAGTAGACTAAGAGCCTTGTTTCTGATCTCTGCTAATTAAGAGGAAGTGTGTTTCCAGAGACAACCCCTGGTGTGTATGTAAGGACAGGTCACTCTGTGGGCATGTGCATGTATATGTGTGCGTGTGCCTGCTGACAGCACACCCATCCTGATAGTAAGTCACAATCGAATTTACCATTTCCTTTCGATCTGAACAACGTCATTACCTCCTGCTAATGAGGTTAGCAGGGAGCAGGAGATGCTCTGGGATGTTGGCTGGTGGTAGTGAACACAGCACCAGAGCACGTGTGCAAACTGTGGGCTGTGGGGGCAATTGCAGCAGGTGAGGCAGAGGGATGCTATATCCTGGTCATAAAATTGGAACAGTGTTTGAATTGGATCACTGAAATATGTTCTACCCCGAGACTGCTTTGAGCAGTGACAGTCAGCAATGTGACACCCATCTAAAATTACTTTTCTGTTGTGATTTCTGAAGTTTAAGACAAACAAACTTTGATTCACCAAAAAAACCCAACGTGAAACTTGAGCTGTGCTTCCCTGGGGCTGTCCATGGACTCGTGATGTCCAGAGACAGGAGTGATAGACACCAAGTTGGGCTTGTAGTGCCTCTGCTTTCCCGTGCTGAGACAGCAAACTGAAAGCAAAGCTTTTTCTTTATTGTTAGACAGTAAAATGTTAAGTGAACTGTAAGCCAGCTACCCTTCCTCCTAGGGGTAATCATGAAGCTATAGAATCACACTTCTTCTTTTCTCTCAGCCCAGCCCAACTATGATTTAATTATTTCAAGAGACCACTATAGCATCAACATCAGGGAATGAAGCATGCATCATCCCTTTAGCATCCCACAGAGCCCAGAAAACTGGTTATCATAGAATCATCTAGTGGTTTGGGTTGAAGGGACCTCAAAATCATCTAGTTCTGACCCCTCCGCCATGGGAGGTTCAACTCCAGTTGTTGGAGACAGAACCATAATTTAGTCTTCCATGAGTAAATTACCTTTCTTAGCTGTGAACCTTCAGAAGATGAGAAAAGAACTGTTAAATTTTGTAGAGAGTAAAGTCTTGTCTTTCAAGCATCTTTGGAGCATGTCTGTAACCCAAAGTGTACCTGTTAGTTCCTAGTTGTGCAATATGATCAGCTTGAGGAATGAGCAAGGTGCTGGGATGCTTGGCCTGCCAAAGATGGGCATGTTGGGAAGTGTTATTGTTAGACCTTTAAGCACTTGGAAATGTTAATGCAAAAATATATTAGCAGCTCTGAACTTCAGGGGCCTCCTGAGCTCTTCCTCTGCAGAACAAAGGTTTTGCACCTTGGAGCCCCAGGGAGCATTTAGGCAATTGGGATTCCCGTATGGAGGTAGGGATATGCAATTCCATCTGCAAAAGAGGTGTATGAGCTGGAAAATGTGTGAAGTGCTTGGCCCTTTTGACAGTAGGAACAACCAAATAATGTAGACAACCAGAAATACAAAAAGTGTTTGTGCTGTGTTCCGTTTACAGAGAAAGATTAAGAAATCAGATATTTGGTGTCTCAGTCTCTGAGTTTGAATATAAAATCAGACTGCTTTCCTTTTGGTGCAAAGATGTATTCAATTACCACTTATCCTATGGAAGAGTTTGCTACCTTTGTGTTTCCAAAGGCCCACCATGTTTTCTCATGTATCTTTGTTACACAGCTGATCTTTAGTCTCTGAATAAAATATATATATTTTTTTTAATCGGATACCTCATGCAAGGTCCAATTTTTACCTATCTCCTCTGGCTTGGCATAATGAATCATTGTTTACACAATGTTGAATAAAACCACTAATTAAATATGTGACTTTTATTAGACTGTAGGCAGGCTATACTTACAAAACTGTGCAGTAGATGACTTGTTTGTAGTATTCTTTAACTTATTTCCTGCCCCCCATCCAGCTGCTTTGAATGTAAACATGTCTGTGCTCACAAGGTATTATGGCAAATTCCCTCTGGATTCATGCTTTTGTACACAGATACAAATTCATAGGTAAGGAAGCCTTGAAAAGTAATTACTTGGCTGCTTGTGACTCATTTGGTTACCCTGAAGTAGCTCTGAGGCTTGAAAGGACTCTCTGTGCTCATGCTGAGCTGTTTGCTGACTTTGCAAGGAGTTCATTGAGAGTAAATGGTGGATACCTGCTCTTGTACTCACATATGTCAGGCAGAAAAAATTTAGGGTGAAAAACATGCCTAAGATCACAGTCTGATGCAGGTCTGAATCACGGAATCTTTGATTGGTTTGGGTTGGAAGGGATCTTAAAGACCATCTGTTGTCAAACCCACTGCCATGGGCAGGGACACCTTCCACTAGACCAAGTTGCTCAAAGCCCCATCCAACCTGGTCTTGAGCACTCCCAGGGATGGGGCATCCACAACTTCTCTGGGCATCCTGTTCCAGTGTCTCACCATCCTCTGAGTAAAAATTTCTTCCTAATACCGACTCTAAATCTCCTCTTTCAGTTTAAAACCACCCCTCCTTGATCCATCACTCCATGACATTATGAGAAATCCCTCTACAGTTCTCTTGAAAACCCTTTGGCCCCTGGAAGGTGCTCTAAGGTCTCCCTGGAGCCTTCTTTTCTCCAGGCTGAACAACTCCAGCCCTCTCAAGCCTTTCCTCATAGGGAAGGTGAATATCCAGCCCTCCATTCATCTTCATGTCCCTCATCTGGATCATACAGATGAAGAGCTCAGCATCTCTTCTTTCCCTTAAACCAGAGCAAGCTGGCAGATTTTTTGTAAAGCTCTAGTTAATAGTAAATTATCTTCCTCTTCTGGCCCTGCTCATGTCTGTGAAACAGCCCAGGTGGATCCATCTCTCCCATACACTCTGCACTTCTGATGTCCCACATTGTACATGGAGCTGAGCAGCAGCTGGGGACACCCAGTGTTTTATCTACACATAAAAAAAAACATTTATTGTGGTATCTCAAGGGGTCTGTGCAGCAGGTGAAAAATGGGTGGAAGTAGAAAGAGAAATACATCACTTTCCAGTCAATCTTTCTATGACTGAACAGATTAAAAGCAAGTCTGCAAGAAGACAGCATCCCAAATCCCAGCATAAAAAAATAGAGCCTTAAAAAGATAAGAAATATGATGTTTATGGGAAAAAAGAAGCTTCCCTTCTGTTTCTCAGACAAACACTCTTTTGTAGTGAGGATGTGTGCTATTTTCTTATGGCTTTTAAATTGGTTCCTTGATTTGTTTCTTTATCTGCTCCCTGAGACTTTCCTGATTAGTTGAGATTTCTGCACTCACTAGTTGATTAAATAATGAATACATTTGTTTGATTTGCAGTTGCTTACTTAATTAAAATTTCTTTTCAGTGCCCCAATTTCCATTATGATTTCAATTTTGCATTTAATCACTGTGTTGTTCTTTGCTGCCACCTCTCTTAATAGAGGTCTACTCTCCTGTCAGCCTTATTGCAAAGCCTGGCTCTGAGCTGCACGTGGGCATGTGGTAGAGAGAAAACTCCATTTGTGCAGATGATTTAGACAGGAACTTGAAACCTGGAGGCAGATGGGAAGGGACGTTGAATTTGCAGGAATATCCAAAGAGTATAGATGTGGTTTAGTCTAGGAAATTAATGTAAACTATTTCATCATTGTCTGGTCTAGCATTATCACATTTGGCTGTAAAGAAAGATCAGATTTTATATTTTACATCGTGTAGGTGAAGGTGAAGGCAGGTCTCTTTGCCCCAGAGTGCAGACAGAGGGATGCAGTGTTGGCAGGTGCTTTATAACAGTGGGTGAATGTGTTGAAACTCTGTGATTAGGCATGTTCAATGCTTTAGTGTTGATCCATTAGAGGATACTGCATTTTTCTTCTCTTTTTTTCTTCTCAGTTTTCTTTATTCTCACTTTTCCCCCTCAGCTGAATCTGCTCTTTCTTCTATATTTGCCTCCCTGCAGTGGAACCCAGGTTTCTATGTCCTGGACTTATTTCTCAGCCTGAACCATTTTCTATTCACTGGTGGGATCACACAGGAAATGGTTAATGTTTTCCCCTCATCAGCTTTTAAGGACAGTATCCCAATCTGGTTAGTAAGAGGAGGGATCACTTTTGATGGTGGTGCAGGCACATGTCTCTGCATCAGTTCACAGTCGAAGGGGACCCTGAGAGAGAGTGTAATATTGGTATTTCAAAAGAAAATACATCTGTCATCCCTGTACAGCAAGCTCAGCTTTTTTTCTTGAACAGCCAGGCGAGACAGAAACACTGTATGACAAACCCCTCCCCAGGCACATGATAATACTCTTATGATGGGATTCTTGAAGAGTAAGATATTTATTATATGTTTTGTCATCTGCACAAGTATTACAGTAAGAGTCATCAAAATATCTAGCTGGAAAAACTGATCAACAGATCAGAGGTGAAGAGGATGCAACACAGAGGGGTTCGAGGAGACAGGCACTGAGGACAACTGATACTTTGGGAAGCTGGGAGGAGGGAATGACCAGGGTTAATGGCTTAAATCCTTATCCACCCAGGAAATCCCTTTAACTCCACTGAAGTGAATATATGTCAGCTTAGAAATCACAAGAACATCTGGTTTATGTATTTGCAGAAGTAAGTTTTTTTAGGGACTAAAATATTTTTGTGCTTCCATGTTTGCAGCTTTTAATTCAGGAAGAAATACAAACATATACTTTAAAACTGCCCACAAATAACAATGAACCTTCTGGAGTTACAAATTATTTTTGCTAACACCAAAAGCAGTAGGAACAGATCTTGTAATCTTGACAACTGTGCACGATAAGTCTATGACAAATGTGCCTTTTCATAGAAAGTAGAAATCAGCTACTCATAAAAACACAGAGCTGAAAGAAACCTTGAAAATTTATCTTTCCCAAGCGTAGGACTTCTGGGAGCCAGAATCAGAGCAAAAGCCTCCCTTGCCCTAAAAGCTGTCTTGTTTTAAAGTAAGAAACAGAATAAATGAGTGAAAGAAAGTATCTCATCCATCACCTGTTCAAGAAGGGAGTAAAGTGTACTGAGGGAAGCAACATCATGAGGGTGTTTTCAGAAGGTATGTACTGGACCTTCAAAATAAATACATGACATCAAGTGCATTAAGTAACACAAACAGTTATGTTCTCATTCTGCACATTTCAATAGCTCCCTTGCTCAAGGAGCAGCCACCCAAAGCTTTCCTGCTCTGGTCTGTGATTTGGATCTATCCTAGTCACTTATTGCAATGACTGTAAAAGTGGGTCATGTGATGAAATATTTTATATCGCTGAAAACACCCATTTATGAGTTATATATCTGCTTTTCTTACAGACCATGGAGCTTGAGAGTTGGAAGAGTCCATGGTTTTGGAAGCACAATTCACCTTGTCCCCTAAAGCTGGTCAGATGAATCATGTTCCCAAAGCCTGTGTTTCTCTGCACTGACTGTAACAAGAGCAAAGCCTTGCCAAGATGCAGGAACCTGAATGGCCAATGCCTGAAACTGGAAGGATATTAATCTTGCACAGCATGTGCCTCTGTATTTTTTCCTGCTGTCTGTATTAATGGACCAGATAATATACACCCAGGTCTTATCACTAGGAGGAAGATATGTGTGTGCAGCATGGATGATAGAAGCAATGACTGGTCACACAACTGGACATGGGGTTATCTCCTGGCTCAGTTAGTCATTCCACATAGTATTTCCTTTAATATTATTTCTCACATGGTTAGGTGTGAAAAGGTCCATTTGCAGTCTCTGATGAGAAATGGGTGCCTCACAAAGGACAATTCATCCCCTCTTAAATTAGATATCTCAGATAAGTGGGATGAATCAGACTCTAGAGGAATTTATCCCTTTCCACTGACTCTTTATTAGGTTCAATTAATAATGTACTTTGAGAATTTAGCATTTGCTGAGCAGTAACAATGGCAGCAAACTTGATCTTGGCATCTAAAGCATTAAGTTAAGCTGCTGGTAGGCACTTTGTTAAAACTGCCTCCATAAATTTTAGAGCTAAAACAGGAAAAAAAATCAGTCTGATGCAGGATTTTATTATTTTAATTCTCTAACAATTCAACAACCTTCCCCTTGTAACCTGTAGCATCTTATACTGTTTTAACTTGTGGATTGACCATGTCTAAAAAGATAAATACCATTTTGCCAATAAAAGACTTGTCCCTCTATAAAACATGCATATGAAGCCGTTGAACAACTCTTGATGCCAATGTCCCTGGGAAAGACTTCTGACTTTGTATTAATCATAGTCTGAAGCACCATCAGCCTTAACATTTCAAATTTAATTAGCTCTTCTTCACACAGTTCATAATTCCAATGGTTTTGTTGTAAATCAACCACAACATAATAACCCGAGTCACTTTTAAGCACTCAGTGGACAAGTGTGTGTTCAGTTCTTCAATAAGTATTGATAGCAGGTTCAGGTCATAGAACAAAGATTCAATTATATCCAGGACTAGCAACATCTAGAGTATTTCTGATCAGTGCATTCATTACAGAGTGAGCACTGGAGAAATTCATAATTAAATCATTTAAAGGAAGAGGGGATGCTGTCATCCTCTAGGATGATGAGTGGAAATAAAACGAGGGGTTTGGTATGGCAGCACCTCTGTACTGTATGGAAGGACCATAGTCCAAACCTCACTGAAAGCACAGCCCTTTCACACCACTGTTTGAGTCATCCTGGAATTCAAGGTAATGTTGTGGAATGTGGTGAAGTCTAACAAATGCATGACTGATATAATTTGGACCCTTGGTCATAACAACTGTCCCGAAACCTGCTTGGTAAAGCCTGGGATGTTTCTGGCACTGCATTGGAAGCACAGGGTCTGGCTGCACCATGATGAACTCCAGCTCTGAGAGGAAACTGATGGCTTCTGGTGATGATTTGTGAGGAGGTGGAGTGAGAAACCAAAGTATTTTTGTGGAGAGATTATTAGAGTTCCAGCAGCTGAGACATGGAGAAATATGGAGGGAAAGCCCAAATGCTGTGAAGGAGAGAAAGAACAGCTCTTGGCAAGAACAGACATCTAGGAAATGCTTGAAAATTACGTGTGACTGAGCATTAAATTCCTTTAAATGAACATTTGGGCTTATGTTTACCCATGAAGGTTAACAATAAAGGAAACAGAAACAAGCAGTCTAATGAGCTTTCCTTCCCTGAGGCATGTGTTGCCTTTTTTTTTCAGGTAACAGCACCCTTTCCAGTGCTAATGATTTTCTTCTGTGTAGCAAGGCAGATTTTTTTTTTACCATTTGCCCTCCACCTATGCACAACAGATGGTGTGATGTGCAGTTTTGGGAGCTAGTTTAGGGTGCATGAACTGATATGCATTAGGCTCACAAATTCAATTGTGTCTTACCTGTCTGACTGAGGAATCCATCTACTAGAAGAAGTAAAGAGCCAGAGAAAGGCAGCAGCTTATGTTGTTTATTGTGTTTTTCGTTGGGAAAGAAAAAAGTTTTGCCTTTCTGGAAGAACTTTAAATCACATTTCAACAGAATATGTCGAGGGCTTAAGGTCATCCTCTTATGAAAGCACAAGCAGAGGGTCTGGGAAATTTCAATCTGAAATAAGGGTTTCTGGTGTAGATAAATTCAAGGCATGCAGCAAGATGCTTTGCTTTTATGGATTTAGGCCCAAAGCCTGCAAACTCTGAAGTACTTAACTCACATGAGTAGATCAGCTGAAACCCGTGTATCCATTTCCGGGAGATGGGATAAGCATGTGCATAAATAGCAATAAATCAGGTAAAAATCAATGTTTTCCAGCTCTTCAGAGGGCTGTGCCTGCTCATTTAGCCATGATAATGATAATTCCAGTTGGTGCCCATGTTCCCCTAGTTTTACCTCTGCTGGAGGAGGAATGGCTGAGGTCAGGGCAATCTGTGTTGACCCACACATGACCGACTACTGGACTAGTTGATTAAAGCAACATTGTGGGCTTCAGCATGACATAATCATTAAAAAAGGCAAATATGGTAAAATAAGAGTACTAATCACAGGAACAGGGCTAGTGCTCTTCCCTTGGTTTGCCAGGTGCTGCAGGCTTTTTCTCCTAAATTATACAGGGGTGTATTGACAAGTTCACAATGTTTAGGCCTTCTCTGCTCCAAGAGGATTATTACTTTTATCTTGCTGAACTGGAAGAAGAATGTGTAGAGACAGTTTCAAGATGTGGTGTGTCCCTAAAGAACAGACTGGAATTACTCGAACCATCACACACGTTTGGTACAGGGCTGAGCCAGACTTCTTTGCCAAAACAAGAAGCCAGGTGAGGACAATTTGACCTCTTGTGCCAGCAAAATATTTCACTATCTTTTGCACTGGGTTAAAGTCACCTTTCTTATTGCTGTATACACTCACAATAATACTGTCACCAAATTATGGGGGGTCAGGCCTGGAGCATCTGCTGACCAAGTCACAAATTACCTCACAGGACAAATTTCCCCTGTAAGCAAAGTTTTAAAAACATCTCTGGCACAGCATCCTAGTTAGAGAATAGCTCATAAATTGATGTACATAGTAAATACTTAACATTACTGACTGTTTTCAATGAGCAATGAGATCTGGAAAAGGAAAAACAGGTCAGTGGTGCAGTTTTATTTATTTGTCTATTTAAGCTATAACTCTCAGTATTTTTTGACCCCACTCACCTTTTATTAGCTGTCCAAACTTGTGGCCAGTGGTAAGACTTGAGACAGCTCTAACTCAAATACTCACATGCCCCCTCCTTCCTTCTCTGTTAGATGGACCCTTGCAATGTGTGACCTAGACCAGTTTTGGCAGATCTTGCTTTGTAGGTGTTTAACACCTACCAGACTGGGTCAAAAGGGTGCATGGAAAGTTCACCTGCAGAAGGAAGAGCATCAAATGGGAGTGCAATGGAAATATAAAAGATAAAAAGCCTTGAACTGAAGCCTTGCAATCTCAAGTTGCACTGTTGATAATGTCACTTTTTTACTTTGACCCAGTTTGGAGGTAATGGTCAGAGTCTGGGATGTTCTTTTCTGCGGAGTAAAATATAAAGCAAAAAAAAGTCACCTTGCCTCTACCTTGCAACAGGTTTCTCAGCATCCAGAGAGTCATTCCTCTATGGAATGCAGGGCTGTAAGCAACAGGACAGTGAAGGAAAAATTCTGGTAGTAAGGTTTTTAAGGAAAAGACAGCAAAAGTTGTTAAAATAACATAATTTTAGATGGAATTTGCAAATTAAACTGCCTGGTTAACTTTTCTTGACAGCCAAACCAAAAAGAAAATTTCTCCTTCTCAGAGTCTATCCCACCCTGGGGAAGTACAGACACCATTCCAAAGGCATCATTTTTCTTAGTTTTCAAAATCATGTTGCTAGGAATTTATTTTTTTTTTTTAAAGTAATATCAGCTAGATAAAAACTTCCTCTGGAGAGTTTTGGCCAAAAGCCAGAGGGGAATTACCAGTTCATCCATTCAAATGGTTGTATGCCATATGCCAACCAGCACAGGCAATGTGGCTTTTAAGGACATAAACCAACCTGCAGATACAGAAGTGTGACCTTGTTTGAAGTAGGCTGCTGGGGCATCAGTTTCCCTGGTGATTAATGGTGTTCCTGTGACTCAAACCTATGGTGATGTCAAACTCTGCCCATGTCCATCCCAGTTACCAGAAATGTAACGTGAGTGCACAGTTTAGCCCAGGATTTCATGGAAAAGGGCTGAGTACAAGGTTTATTGTATTAGTCACGACAGTGTAAAGATGCGTAATTGTGTGGAGCAGAAATTTATCATCAGATAGAGAGGCATCACAGTGATGTCCTGTTGATTTCTCTCTCCTTGACCTTCTGAGGAAGCCTCTTGCCATACTCTGGAGAGCAGACCACAAACATCAATACTTTCTTGATCAACATCTGTATTTGGGTCACTTTGCATGCAGTACTTCTTAAATTTCCTTCTCAATTCTGGGTCAAAAAAGTGTGAAAGACTTAGTGCATCTTGAAGGTGTACCTTTGAACATGATGGAACTTGCATTTGGACCATTCTTTCCTCAGCACTAGTGGTAGGACTTAAGGAGGGTGAAACTACCAAAAGTTCACCAGACAAAATGTACTCTTGAAATAATAAATATTCTGACCTTTTCTGCCTTCTCTGATCTGATGTGACAGCAGAGGTCTAAGACAGACAGCCTTTTTCATTTTCCCTCATCCTTTGGTATTTTGATGTTCTTACTCTCTTTGCTTTATGAGCACAAAGCTCTTTACTTGCTTTCACTCACAGGAAAAGCATGTTGGAATTAGGTGCTGGAATTTAGCTGGGGAAGTAAAACCTGGCCTTTGAGTAGACATGGCTCCACAGTGCAGGATGATGGAGCTAGGGGCTGAATGGAGGTACAGCCCTTTTTATCCACTTTGCATGGAGTGCTGCAGCAAGGCTGGAGAGACCCTGGCTTATAGGGATGGGGGTGAGCACAAGAAAGTCAAGGCCAGTACCAAATCCGAGAAAGTGGCCTCTCTACAGCATCTACTTTTTCTCATTGCACATCTTAACCCATTTACTTATCACATGGTCTTGTGGGAACAGGCCTGTAATTCAAGCCATATTTGTTTTAATTGCCTCTGGCTTTCTTTGCCATTTGGCATATGCACAAAAGCAGGAGAGAAAAGATTTTATGGGATTAAAATTCTATAAAGAATCACTTACATACAAAACAGACCACATGCTAATGGGGGGATTCAAAAGTTGCTTTGACCATGGGTTGTTTTGTGCTATTAACTTGTTATTGTGCATCCCAGAAATGAGTGGAAAGCTCTTTTGCTTCACCGAGTCTCTCCTTGACTTCAATCTTACCTATAGATTGTAGTACTTATAAAGGTGATTAGACAGTGCATTTGCCCTATATAAAATTAATTGCAGCATTTCCATGAAAACAAAACTGACCACATTTTACTGGACGCATGGCATGGAGTTTGAGTGTTGACTTTTCCAGAGATGACATGTTCTAGAGACGATTTCATATCCTGCACCAGCCTTCGGGCACCACCTACCTGGCACTAAAGACCATTATCTAACCAAACTACCCAATTTCTGGAGAACTTTCATGGAGAAGGTCTGGAGGATGGCAAATCACGGACAGAACAAGCTTCCATGCCAACTGTTCCAGCCATCTTGGCATGAGGAGGCTTTGGGGCTGGAGCCAACTCCTCACAGGCACACAGTCCTTCCACCACTCCAAGGCACGAGCAGACTGAGAAGCACAGCCCTTTCCCAGCCCCTTATATGGAACAGATTTCAGTAAAGGAGATAATCCAGCCCGAGGGGGTTGTATAGATAATACCCACCAGGCACGATGGAGGCACAGTGTGCTGAAATCCCTTATATGGCATAGCTGAATAGGCTCAGATCTCCCAAATATCTGATGCATAAGGCAACTCTGTATGGGGTCATACAGCAGACAGAAAGCCACGGTGCAATGACAGAGCACATCTTCCAGACACTCCCTTTAAAAGTTGACCCCAGAGCAGTGCAGCCTCTCTGCCCCCTGCAACCACACTTTGGAGGAGATTCATCTCATTTCACTTTAGGTGTCCACCTGCAGAAATGTTACCCTAAACTCCCACTGAAGCCACTGTAGAGACAGGTGCACTTTTAACACTGATTTTCAGCCCTGGTTTAGGCATTGGGATGGAGCCAGACCATGGAGACCATAAAGTGTTTTGCTCCTTGCTGGCTGTACCAGTTGGTGCCCCAGCCAAATCCAGACATTTTCACTTAGTCAAACATCATTGGCATGTGAAAATTGACACATCTTTAGATACTTTTTTTCCCATTCCCACTTCCAAAACAATTACTCAAGTTTTTTCTTTTTTCTTTTTTAATAAGTGTGTTCTTTCATCTTCAAATAGATGAAAAGCACTTAGTGTAGGTACTATAGAACAAAATGACATGTTCTTCAGGCAGCTCAATGAGTGTTGTTCATATCTATAAAACTTAGTTTCTTGAAAGATTTTTTTTTAATAAATATGAACTATTCTTTCCAAGTCCAGAACTTGTGAATTTATGACAAAATTCCAGTCTTGTCAGACTCAGCTCAACACAGCTATTTTGCATTTGAAAGCAAAAAAAATACAAAGTGACTGGTTGCTACATTTTCTGACATACGTCTCAATTTGAACTTTATTATAATCACTATGCAGCTCTGAATAACTCAGAATAAATCCAATTTCATAAAGCCCATGGTGCTCCAGCAAAGGATGATGTTCACAAGCCAGACCCAGAGGGCCAAGCGCCAAGTCAACTCCCAGCACGGAAATTCTCCTCTTCTCAGAAGTGTAATGCACCTTTCCTCATGATCCACATTTCATATAACCTGTGTGTTGTTTCTCATTCATCAACATGAAGTATGTTAGATAATGCTGTGGAAGAATATCTTAGCAACTGGTAATTTTTGGGGTGGAATCACAACTTGCATGGTCAGCTACGTTTTTCCAAAAATTGGTATCAGACTAGCATACTGACAAACCCAAGTTTTTTCTATCAGTGGAGACAGTCTCCTCTTAGGCCTTTGCAAAACTTTTGACAGTCCTAAGTATTTTACTTTTTTTTCCCATTTAATTGATAGTTACCAGTATGGAGCTCCTTGCAAAATGAAAAACCTTAACATTTCTGAAGCTTCTGAAATTCCCTGATTTTTTTTCTGAATTTTTTTCTTCTGGAAATTGTCATGTAATAGAAAAGGAGCCAATCTCTTGCGTCTCTACTCCATAGGGGAGAGTGGGAGGGAACTGGGTACCAACTTGTTCCCATCTGAAATTTCTGAAGTGGAAAAAAACTCTGAAAAGTTTCAGAACATCTTCATAAGTGGTGTATCTTATCGCTCACTAATTGCATAACTTAGTGCTCAGAAAATGTGTGGTTTGCACACTCTCGTAGTAGTGTCTACTCTGCTGCAGCTCCTGTTCCTTCATCTGTTTATTCATCCTTGCTTGATGCTCTGCAATGGCTGCTTAGCAACTCCGTGGGTTGAACAAACTCTATTTCATTTAGGTGTTAAATAATCTGAAGTGCAGTGTTTTTTTCTTATGCAAACATTGGAGAGCTTAATAACAGCAGCAGTCAAACACAGCACTGGCATAATGGTGATGATGTCCTGATACAACGGAACAAACTGATTGGTATTTGGTGTTTTTGAAACTGCAGTTTGAGAGGTTTCTTAAAAAGAACATATCCACAAAAATGAGGGAATTATTTTACGAATTTTGCCTTGGTAAAGATGGATGGATAAAGTAGTGATCAAATGACTGGACACATTCTGGATGTGCTGATCTAGGGCTATATGATCTACCTAAATGTCTAAAAATTTTAAAGTTTGGCAGACTTGAAGTTGCTCCTTACTTTTGTGTTTCACTCCTATGTGGAAAGGAGGACCCAAGATTCATAGATGCCTATGGCTGAAAGTGAAGGGCAAAAGTCAAAATGGTCCAAAAAAACTCACGGAGTTTCATTAGCAAACTACACACTCATCATAGAAATTAGTATACACTTTGCCCCTACTCTCTAATAGTAAGAGAAATAAAAGAATCAAAGACAAGAGAGAAGAAAGAGAGAGTGAAATGGAGATCAAACAGGAGAGGAAAGGAGATCACAAGTCCTAGTTCCATCACTGATCCATCCAACAGGGTGTCCAAGGTCCTGGGGACACTGCCTGGGCTTTGTGGGGACACCTTTTTATAGGTAAGTTTTCCCTGCCTTGGGTTTAGGTTTCTCACTTCTCATGCAAATAAGTGAGCATGCACAGCCTGTTCCCCTGGATCCTTCTAGAAATGGTTTAGAGGGCTTTGAGGGTCTCTGATGATCTTGATCCCCTTTTCCTGCTCTTGCCCACTCCTTGACCCCACTCCTGTGCCTGTGTTGTTCTGTTTTGTGGTCTCCATGGTCCAGAACAGGGAAGTTGGCTTCAGAGAAATCCTGCTCTATCTTCACATGGCCCCTTCTCCAGCCACAGCCTGTTCTGACTTGCCCAGTTGACAAACAGCTCTGGGTTTTTGAGACACAGCAGTGCATTAACTTCTTGTTACCCTAGTTTCTACATTTACTAAGACAGCAATTATCACTGCAAAATATTTGGCTTAATCTTGTTAAAATTTGATTTCAAGTTGTTAATTTTACCTTGTGAGCAGAATAAAAATTGACTTAAAAAAAAAATGAAGTAAAAAATACCCAATATTGTTCCTGCACAGGAGGTATTTATGTTGCAGTCCTGTTTGGGAGGGACAGAATTTGTCAGGTAGAGATGAGGGAGAGGAATGAATGAAAATGACACAGAAAGACTAAACCCACTGTGGTGCACGACCATGCCATGCTGCTGGTTAGTTTAGTAATGCTGGTTAAAGTGGCAGTTTTGATAGTGAAAGGAAAGAGTCAAGACTGAACTTTTCTGTAATATGTATGTGTTGAAGACAGGAAACTTACATCTTGTGAGGCTCGTGGGTGGCTTCTGCTTCCACTGAGAAGAGCAATAATTTGCTTGAAGGTCACAGTTGTTCCAGGCAGTGGGAATGCAGACTAAGGTGGCTGCTATCCTGGGACATAATCAGCTCAATTCAGCCTGAAGTTAATGAAGTTGCTACAGCAACCTGAGGAGGTGATTGTGTACAGATGGCCTGTAATGGACAAGATGTTTCAGAGAACCAGGAGTGCTGCTGGGGAAATGCCAGTTCCCAGTGTCATGGTTTAACCCCAGTGGGCAGCTCAGCCCCACGCAGCTGCTCACTCACTTCCTGCAGTGGGATGGGGGAGAGACTCGGACAGAGAAAAGTAAAAAAAAACATGAGTTGAAATAAAGGCACTTCAACAGGTAAAGCAAAAGAAAAAAAAAAGGAAATTCTTTCACTACTTTCCACTGGAAGACAGATATTCAGCTGCCCCAGGAAAACAGGGCTCCATCACATGTAAGTGTGGTTTGGGAAGACAAATGCCATAACCCTGAACTTCCTCTCTCTCTTCTTCTTCCCCAGCTTTTGTTGCCAAGCAAGATGTCATATGATGTGGGATATCCCTTTATGGCCAGTTGAGGTCAGTTGTCCCAGATGTGCCCCCTCCCAGCTTCTCTTGCACCCCCAACCTACTATCTGATGGGGCATTGGGAGAGGCAGGAAAGGCCATGATGCTGTGTAATCACTGCTCAGCAATAATTGAGAAACATCCCAGTGTTATCAACACTGTTTGGATCACAAATCCAAGGCATGGCACCTTACAAGCTTCTATGAAGGAAAGTAACCTTATCGGAGCCAAATCCTACACTTGTGACACTGTCAGGGATGTAGTGCATCAAAGTGTTTCTCCCACAAGAAATGCACAATTATTAGCAGAGTTGCTAACTTTTCCAATGAATTTGCAGTGAACTTAGACTGATGGGAAAACCAAACCAGACCAAAGCACAGTTTGGCTTTGAGTTAGAAGAAACACGAAGATTAGTTTTTATTTAATATTCTGCTTCCAACTCTATGTTTTCTCCTTTGGCAATATGGAGCAAAATCAATTATCCACATAGATCTGTTGGAAATCAACAGCACAGCCCAGCACAATCGTATCATTTCATACTAACAGCATTTAAACTATCCTTACAGGGGCAGAATCTACCTCAGAACAGTGGGACAGATCTCAGTCTCTGCTCATCATGGAAGGTAAAAAAGAAAATATTTTAAAGCCAGCATGTGTGTGAGAGGTGGATTTTCCACAGTAGTTTTTAGGTTATCCACATAAATGTTTTTCTCAAAGAACAGGTTCTCCTGAAAATCTGCTCTGTAGATGTAGGTCTTTGTGACAGACTCCTCACTAATCCTTTCTCCTTGTAAATGTATTGGCAGAGAATGCAAGTCCATTAAGATTCAATTTAAAATTTAAAAATCCCTATTTATCTATAAATACCCTTTAATTTCTTTCTCTGTTTTTCTATCATTGCCTGCTTGTCTGCCCCTTGCATAATACGTCATGGTGGAATATGATTTTGTTTTGGAGAACCTGCTACTCTGAGTTTTTGCAAAGCCTCTACAGCTGTTTTCATTACTTTAAAAGTGTGTTAAAACAGTGCATTGTCTCACTCAAGCTTCTGCATTTCCAAAGGAAATTCAATTACCTTTAACATATTTCCAACCAAATGGAAACCCAGATTGTGTAACCTGTGGCAATAGTCCTTGCCTTTCCTTTCCACTTGCTACTGAAATGGCAGCAAAATCTGCTGGCCAGCCCTTCCCTTTTATCAGAAGCAAAATTAACTTGTCTCTCATGTGTTTTGGATTCCAGTCTAAATCTGGACACTGGGAGCTTTTGTAGTTGATGTTGACCTTGAAATAGGACATGTGGGTGTATCTGAGCACACCTGGCTGTAGGGTGTGAGCAGCTGAAAGACCCTCAGGAACTAAAGTGTGTTAACCACATCCACCTCCAACTTCTTTTACTTCTTTTTATCTCACCCAGCAAGTTTTCATTTCTTTTGTCTAAGATACCTTTCTGTTCTAGTTTGTATCCTAATGAAATCCAGAAATCTGAAATCCTTTCAGGATTGTTTTGGGGTATATTCAGATTACAAGATGCTGGTGTTTTGGCTTCACCCCTATCTTGTGCTCCCACCCCAGGTACAGATAGTCCATCAAACATTTTGCAGGCTGTATTTAAAAGGCCTGTTGCACTGCGCCTTGCTGTTGGGTAGGCAGGAGAGGGGCTGCCACTCAGGTGATGTGTTTTTCTGAATAACACATTGCTCAGAAGTGGGGAGATGGGCAGCAAAGCCCATGCAGGGTGCAAGGGAGAGGTGGGGTACATGTCTGTGTGCAGCCATGAGTTCTGGTTGGCAACATCCGTCCTGTCTGGCTGCAACCAGAAGCTCTTTTGCCCTTCATTCTATCCCCTTTTCTGTCCTTTCCAAGAGCCCATAAATTATCTATAATAAAAAAAAAAAAAGATGCTTTTTTTCCTCCAGTCCTTTGTCTCCTCCTCAAATTCCTGCCACGGTTGGGGACTCTGACCCTTTCTGCAGTGAGAGTTGGTGATATCAGAGGGAGAGGACTGTGACCTTTAAGTGTGAAAAAGTCATAGGACAAGATAAGTTATAAGAAAATTCCTGCATGAAATAATTCAGTGACAAGGTGTTTTGAGGGGCAAAATATCTACTAATATATAGGCTGGAATTTCAAAGCTGAGGGGAAACCCTAAATGATCTCCAAATACAATGATAAACTAAAAAATACTTTCAAGACCCGAAGATTTATTTTGCTATCAGAGCCCTGTGCTCTCCCAGTGTACATGGGGATACGTAGGCCTGAAACAATCCTGATTTTGAAGCAATGATGGCACTGCAATATTTGAAAGGCCTGCACTGCAAAAGAGTGAAATTACAGCCAGTAAAGGAAAGGGGACAGATTATATACAATAATAATAATTATATTACGTGTGAGATTGAATTAAATTGTTTAGGTGTTGCATTTTGCCTATGCTAAAAGAAAAAATGAGCATTATATGTCTCCAAATTTCACTAACACTGAAAGTACACATGGGCATGCACATGATCAGGTCTCTAGTGAGTCAAGAGTCTAAGAAAGTCCTGTGGATAACTTTGGATTTGGAATTCTACCAGCTCTTTTGGTTATATCCTCTGTATATCCTCTATATTCTCCTGTTCCCCAGGAAGTGGTCACAGCTCTGATTGCCAAAGTTCATGGAGCACCTGAACGAGGCTCTTAGTCATAGGGCTAATTTTATGTAGTTATGTAAGGAGCAGGGAATTGGATTTTTGTGATATTTATGGGTCCTTTCCAAATTGGGGTATTCTATTCTTCTAAATTTTGGAAGTCCACCAAAATGGAACTGTAGGTGAAGGAAGAAAGAAGGAAGTGTTGTCTGGTCACCATGAAGGGGAGTGTTGTCCCCAGATTTTGGAAGCTATTTTGGAAGGAATATAATCAGGCAGTACATCAGTAAGGATGTTTTAATGTTGTTTTAACAAAGACGAAAGATGACCCTTGATTTAATCATAAAAGCAAAAGCAGGAAGATGCTTTTGTATCTAGGCAATGAAACAGGATGCAAAAAATCAGTGTTCAGCTCCTGCCTACCTTTGCTCAGGTCTCAATGGGTGCTTTTGAGGTTTTGTATTGAAAATGTATTTTAAGACTTGTGGTCAAATTGTCTAATCATGTACAGAGTCTGAATGGGACAAATGTTAACGTGGGCTGGCTCTGAATTTGGGGCTCTAACTACAAGAGGGTTTTTTCCTGCACTCATATCCAAAACATGGAGGAAAGTTCTCCCAGGGCTCCAGAGCTAAAGCAATGCTGTCTGAAAAATACCTAAATTATACTCTGTGGATAAACCCCTTTTCAGAAAGCCTTGCAGAGAAACTATGGAAATTATGCTGCTTGCTCCTGTGAAGGAGGCTGGGTGAGCACCATGACAGAGATGGTTTGTCAGAGCAGGCAGGTATCACCCCCAGTGTTGTGTCTTGAGCTCACTCCTGATGTGTTAGAGCTGCTGTCTGGAGATACTGACAGGAAACTGCTCATTTTTGGCAAATTATTGGTGCATAACAGAAACATAAAAACATCTATATTGTGCCAAACCAGAGCTCTGTCTTGCCCAGTGTCCCACCATGACCTGTGAGCAAGAGAGGGATGAGCAGATAGGATGAGTGCTCTGTGGCATCCCAGCAAACTCTCTGTGCTTGGCAATTCCTGGAAAACCTCTCATCCATTGCTTTGGACTGCCACATTTTAAACCCACATTAAAAAGAATGTAATATCTAGTGCATTTAGTGGTCCAAGGTCCAAAGCTGTAATGCATAGAGAGTGCAGAACATCTTATTTTATTTCTGTCCCGTATGTAGTTTGCTGGTTTATTTTGACACCTCCCTAGTCCTTGGATCAGAGGAGTCAGAGTCTCCTTCTCTATTCATTTTTTCCAGGCCAGTCATGATTTTATACCCCTTTATCACATCCTCCTTTAGCTTATCTGCCCTGCAGGCAGAAGAGTTCCTGTCTATTAAATCCATCCCCACATGAGAGCTATTTCATACCTTTGATCCCGCCTGTCACCTTTCTCTGCACCAACTCAGCAGCATCTTTTGGGCAAGAGGGAGATGGGAACCAGGCCTGATGGAGACTCACTCAACATTTAAGAAGCAGCACATTGGTATCTCTCCCAGTAATGCCTAAGAATTTTTTTTTCTGTTCACAACGACCCATCGAACGGACATTTTCTTGGAATACTTGTTTCAGCTCCAGGATTTCTCCCCTGAATGGCAGCTATTTCTCTGAAACAGGCTTTTTGCCCACCTCTGTCTGAAATTGGCTGTGTGGTGGTGGCACAAGCCAGATTCTCAGGTCAGCTGGGAAGAGGATTAGAGACTTCAAAACTGCAAAACACACGAACAAAGTGAAATGCATGGGGGGAAATCGATGTCTCTGTGTTTGCTCTGGATACAAAAAGCACTTAAATTGCTGATTAAAACCACTGCTGCTAACAGACATCAGAGGCATGGATGAAAAGAAAGCAAATAACTTCATGTAGACCTTTGCTCCAGAGTTGGATCTGCATAGGTGGGAACTAGACTTGTTGGGTCCTCATTGCTGCCTCTCTAGCAAAGGACCTGGGGCACTTACTGCTATTTTTATCTTGTTTGATGAGGAAGACTTCCAGAAATAGTGCCTAACTCCAGAGCCTCCACACAGTTTCTCTAGTGTGACTAGTGTCAAATTCAAACTGTGGGGCTCTGAGGGCAGCCCCAGTGCCAAACACGTTTCACCACCCTTCAGGATTGAAAAACACTCGCTTATTGTAGAAAATGCTTTCCCTTCCCAAAGGACACAGGTTACCAGAATCCTCCAGGACTGTCAGTGGTTGGTGGCTGGAGCAGCAGCAAGTCTGAAGTTCTCTCTGAGTTTTTGCAAGCTCTGTAAGGATTACAAAATTCTTAAGTTATGTAAATAAATCTCTTTCTTGTATGTTGCTTGAACTTAATTGGGTGGCGAAAATATTGCAAGTTTGTGCTTCTACAGCATCTTTCACGCAAAGATATCGGAAGTGCTTTATAAACATTCACTAATTAAGCCATTATAGCACACAACACCCCACTGAGTGTGTAAGGATTTACAGGGATGTAAACGGTAAGAAGATTAAGTTTTACTCTTACTAGATTTTTCTTTTTTTTGGCTGAAAAATGGAAAAATAAATCCAGAAACTATTTTTCTACAGAAATTACTTAAACATCTAATATACCAGGATAATGTCAGCAAATCAGAGAAAGGCAAGTTGTGGGTGGGTAGGCTTGGGACCACAGCAGTGAGCACAGTGCTGGGAGGTTTCTTGATGTTTTCCCCATCCTGTACATTGAAGGAAAGTAGGCACAGCTCGATGTCAATCCTCTCAGCTTTAAAATAGCCCCCACCCACTGGCTTATCAAAGTGCCTACGCTTTGAAGAACGCAGGTGCCCACACTGAAGGCCTCTGGCATCTTTCTTATACCCATCACATTAAACATATCTGTGCTGGAGCAATATACATCCTGCATATATTCACCCATAAGTTGGGTCTGACAGCCTGGAAGACGGCAGGAGGGAGGATGGGGTTGTCACCTCCTGACTACTGGCTGCAGGAGGATGAGGAGCGTGCCGGGTCTTGGGAGGGGACAGATCCCATGCTTTTCACAGGATGCCACAAGAACAGTGGTAGCAGGTATCAACA
Source organism: Calyptomena viridis (assembly GCA_013390005.1). NCBI lineage: Eukaryota > Metazoa > Chordata > Aves > Passeriformes > Eurylaimidae > Calyptomena > Calyptomena viridis. The sequence continues at coordinate 355,773 of WEIV01009760.1, forward strand.
GGCACCACCATGTCAGCAGACCCGACTCAACAGCTTGCTCAGAGCTTTTGGGTTCTCAGCCACTTCGGTATCGCCCCGTGGCACGAAAGCTGTTCGGTATCACATCTGCCTGTCATCTGGTCTGAATCAGGGTGTCAGGGCTGATGGCCGGGAAACTTTGGAACGTTTTTCAGCTCACAGATAAACAGCAGCAAGTGTTCTCAGGACAACACATTCTGGAGCTCCAATCTTATCAGGCCACTTAGGATGCAGCCTGTATACACATTTCAGGCCAGACAGCCAGAGCACACAAACAGCTCTTAAGACTATGTTGGCAGCTGCGGGTTTTTCTTGCTTCTTCTTTCTGTTTTTGCCATCCTGTTATAACAGAGAATTTTGTGCAGTGCTGTCAGAAGAATGCTGAATTAAGCCATCTTTTCAGAGATTGATGCCAAACCTTATAGCCCTGAGTGCTTTTACAGCAAACAGACTCACCATGTTTTCTCATGGGGATGGTGGCAGAGAAAAGCAAATCAGGTCATCCATTTAGTTGTGAGGAGGGAATGTGAGACAGTTCTGAGTCCTGTGTTCCCTGCACACAGCTTAAAGAGAGCACTGCATAGCATTTGTGGAAGGAGCTTGTTGCACTGCTGGTGTGCAGCCCCTGTTCACCTTGCATTGCCCAGACAAGGGTAAGCCAGGCTGGCAGTGCAAATGTGGCCATGGGGCTTCTCTTATGGCTTGGCTCAACTTTGCCAAAGCAAGCTCAAATCTGCCTGAGCTGTATGTTATAAACTTAGTCTCAGTTCTTGCTGTACATTCATGAGTGGTTGTGTAGTTTGTGAAAAGTCACCTCACTGCTGTGACTCGGAGAACTCAAAAACACAAGAAACAGAAATAAGCACTTATTAGAAGAAGAAATATTTCAACAAGTCTATTTTCATGGCTTTTGTTTGACTATAGTCAGGGAGTTATAATTGAAATATATGCATTACAATTTGGGGATGGAAAAATCAATGTTTCACACCTACGTGTATGGTGTTACCTAAAACACCTCCTCCTCCTTCCTGTCTCTGCCTGGAGTCTTTGCTGCTGCTCAGTTCCTGCTAGCAGATCTCTGTGATCTTCCTCCACCAAAACAAGCTCCCCCGCTGAATTCATTACAGCCAAGGGATGTGATGGATGTGAGCCCACACATCAGCTTCAACTTCACGTTAAAGTCAGATGTGAAGTTCAGGTGAACTCCCACATATGGTGAGAGAGAGGCTGCCTGATCCCAGATTCCTGTTTTCTTCACTGTCTTCTGCAGTTTGGACAGAACGCTGCCACAGCCAGGTCTGTTTAATGATGCCCCCACCTCTTTGCTGATTCCACGTGGAGTTGTGGCCGAGATCAGGCAGAGCAAGGAACTTGATGGGCTTTAGACAGGTTGACAGCAACCAACTTTAGACATTAAAAAAGGCAAAAATAGAGTCTAAGACTACTTGCTTTGCAAGCTGAAGGGACAAGACCATAGGGGTAAAGAGTTTACTACTGTTCCTCAAAAATTCTTCCCAGCACTGTTCCCCATAAAGGCATGTGTAACTTTTGGTGCATGTTTGGAACGCTGGTGCTGCAAACATTTTCCCTGATGCTGCTTTGCTGATGTGTGTAACCAGTGTTTGTCAAGCTCTACTTGAGGCATCTCTGTGATGTGGGAAAGGGACCAGTGGCTGAATGAAAGCTGAAAAATTAATTGTCTCAAGAGTAATCTGAGATAAAACATTGCATTTTAGGGTGATATTTATGTTATTGTACTTGGTTTGGATGCAGGCATGATGGCACAGTCCCTTCAGCAGTGCTGTGCTGTTTCTGGGTATTAAAGGTGTTGCTGAGGATGCATCTCTGTAACCAGGAAACCAAGCATAAAAAACCACTGACTTCTATTGTCAGCTCTTGGTTTAGCCATGATTTTCTCACTTTTTTCTTCATCACTTATATTAAGGCATTTTGAATTTCCAGGTCCTTTTATCCTAACTAAAGCAATCCCCTTTCCTACCAGCCATTACAAGCTAAGAATCAGATTCTACCAAAACCTGCTCCTTAGTATCTAACACAATGTCAGATATGGGTAGAAAAGGACAGAACTCACTTTTCCCTTTACTTGCCTATTCTCTTCACAGCATACCTATATAAACCTGTATTGTCATCTGACAGAAATCATTATTTTTAATTCTTCTGTCTCCCACTTTTTCATACTTCTCTATCCCCCATCTACCCTCTCCCCTTCCTATTTACTGTTTGCAGAATTCTGTACATGCTGGAAAGTCTCTGAAGTCACAAGGGCTCCATCTTGCTATGGCCAAGGCCACTCTGAGGGTCTGATGGTCCACAGCCTCCTCTGCCTGGGGATGGAATGGCTGTGGGATGTTGCTGAGGGAGCTTGAGTTGTTTATTCTGGAGAAAAGGAAGTTCAAGGGGGTCCTTATCAATCTCTACAACTACCTGAAAGGTTATAGTGAGGTGGGTGTGAGTCTCTTCCCTCCCTCAGGTAGCAAGTGACAGGATTCCTTTCATGACCAGAGAAATATCTATACTCTTGCAGTGAGCTCTTCACATCATTTTCTATTGCTTATTTTTGATTTTTGTCTTACCAAGGCTCTTGCACCAGGATCAGAGAGCTGAACATCCACACTGAGACTTTTTTTATAAGGTCACTTGACATCTTCATCCCAAGTTTCCGGTATTATCTTGCATGAGAATGCACTTAAGATAAACATCTGTCTGAGGCTTATCTGGGGTCAGATTATGTTCACAGAGAGAAAGAGAAGAATAGAAGGATTTAAAACTTTTCCTTCTGTTAAAAATTAGTTTAAACTTTACATAATCTGAAAAAGCAGAATGACAAACTTAATTCAACATCCAATGAAGTTTTTTAAAAAATTTCTTCCTTGGGTACAAGTCGACCTTTCCCAAATAACAGCATGCCAGTGGCTTCTGTCAGAGGCACTCTCAAAAATGCCAGTTAGGTGTTTTTCTGCCATCTCTCCCCACAGCTCCTATAGGAGCTGTTTTTCTCAAGGCCTGACTGTATTTATCCTTAAAAAAAAATCCTTCCTACATTACCTGTTGGGAACTGAGACCTGGAAGAATAAATCTTGAATTTTGAAGCCCCTGTGAAGCAATTTAGCTGGGCAGATAACAAACTGTGGGCATGAAGTACACAGGTGTAGACACTCATGTCTTTGGACATGAACACATGGACAAGCTGTCCATGTGGTGACCATAGTGAATGACACATCAAGGACACAGTACAGAAGTTGAGTCTATGACTGTGTCTGTGGCTTCTCTAAGTGCACAACGGAGTGGACAGAGACAGGATGAGACTCTTCTGCCAAGGGATCTGATCTGAACTATTGCTCCAGGCTGTCTTTAAGTTAATGGAGAGAAATAGGTGTCTCTAGAGAGTGATCCATCTTCCCCTAATATGGCTGTCTATGGGGAATTGCTCTCTGAAATTGCCTATTTCTGTTGACTTCCACTGGAGCTGAGAGTTTCTATCTCAGAGTGAGACATCAGTTCTAGGTGAGAAACTCAGAGCAAGGAATTGACCCAGATTCTGCCAGTGGCAACTAATCCCTGCAGCAACCTTTCCTATGGCATTACTCAGGGCACATCATCTCATACCTCAGAGCAGCTGGTAAACTTTGAATACTCTAAAAAGCACATCTATGGCTAAACCAAATTATATTCCACAGGGTAGGCACCAAGAAGATCTGCAAAAGGTTTACCTGCCTTTCACAGGGTTTGCTCCAACCAGCTGTTGCCAAGCAAGCTGACAGAGTTAGGGGGAAAACTGTCCCATACAAAGTATTCTGGGTTTACATTTAGAAGAATCTCAATCATGAATAAACCACCAAAGGAGAAGAGACTACATTGCAGTGACATAATCCAGGGGCAGAATAACAGTGAGACTCCCTGAAGGTGAGCACTCACCTATTCAGCCTTAAAAAGAACAGTAAAGAGAAAAATTATTCATGTCTGAATTTTCTGATTCTTTAAACTTCTGTAACTTAGTTTAATGAAGACAGTTAAGCACTTTCCAGCAGGAGTTGTAATGAGGGGGTAAAATCTTCCAACTTACAAATACTGGCACAAACTTTAATTGTAGGATTAAATAAAGAAAAAAGGTCACATACTTCATCAGTGCAGTTCCACTCTCCATTCTGCATCCAGGAACAAGCATTATGTTGGCAGAATTTATTTCACCCCTGTACCTGTTTAGAAATCCTGTGTATCACAGTCAAAGCAAGGTGTGGCCTCACTCACTGTGGCTTTACTTGCATAATAGACCCTCAGTAAATCCCAGCTGGTGAGTCGACAGCTGTGTGCAGCTGCTGCAAGAAGCACCAGCTCTTGGCTGGCTGCATCTGCAAGCAGGATGTCACAGGGGCAGCTGAAGATGAGTTGCTGGGTCAGTCTCTGACACCCACACTCTGCAGAGAGAAGATTTTTCAGGCACCAAGAGCAATTTTAGGATTTGAAAGGCTCATTTTCCCCCACTGATGGGAGGGCAGTGCAGCTGGGGTTCAGGGGCACATCCCTGAGGCTGGAGCAAGGAGGATGGGAAGAGCTGCCAGCCCACGCAGGAATGAACCCTCCCTTGGCAGCTGTCATCTACCAAGGCTCCAGGAGACCAAATGGCATCCAGAGGTACCCTGCCTCCCTCTCCTCAGTAAGCGTTGGAATCTTGTAATATTTGCTTGTACTAATTAGGATTTGGATCACTGTTCACATAATTATGAATTCTGCAATAGGCAATTCTCATGTCTTGTGAGCTGGTCCAAACTCTGGACACCCTATTTTATACAGAAGTATTTAAATGGTGCTCTGGAGATAGGATATGGAGAGGGGGCTCAAGAGGTTATTACCTGTAGCTACTCTTCTATAAGCAACATGCAAAAGGCTGTTATAATATTCCCAAATAGCAGCTCCTTTGAATATACATTGCTGTCCAAGTAATATTATTCTCTAGTACCTCTTTCAGTGTGCTATCACCTCTGCTCTCTTAACAATTATTCTTAGCAGGAAAATAATCCTATGGTTGAAATGAGACATCCAGAACACCCTCTCTGAAGTGACAGTCCAAATACTAGAATAAGCAGCCAGTGACCCTGAGAGGAATGACATGAATGGGATGGGAAGTCCTTCATCTTTTTTGATTGGAGTAGAAGGTAGGTTTCTAGATGAAGAGAGCCTGCCTTCCACCTTGCATGCATGCAGTGAGTTTTCTCACACTGAATGGCTTTCAGCTTCTTCATGTCTGCTAGGCAGGACACCTGTCCTAACCTCGTGACCTTTCATTCTGCTAAATACAACAAATATGGGTCAATGGCTTTTGGAGAGGTAAAACTCCAGAGCAATCCTCTACTGACGCTGAAATAATTCCAGTGCATGAAAAGTGAGAGCAGCTGTGCCTGCTTCCACATCCACAAGCAATGCAGCTTGCTCGATGCCAGCAATCCTTAATCCTCTTTGAACTCCTGACTTTACATATTGAATGGTTGCTCCATGGAGTAATATCTGTGTATTACTGCCCATTCACTGTAAGTATTTTACAAGGCGATACAGAGTCAAGAAATGCAACCTCGGGAGGCACAGGCACAAAGGTTACTGAATGCAAATCATATTTGCGTCGGCGCTGCCACATGTTTGTAAAACCAGGAGCAGGGTATCAAGTGTTAAAATGGGAAAAATTCCCTCTGCATCCTGTGAAAATGCTGGCAGCCCAAGGGCAGAGAGTGCCCATGGGTGTGGTAATTCGGCACCAGCACTGCTTACTAAACAAAGTAATCATTTCAGACACCAAATAAAGGGATAAAACTATTTCAGTGAGCAAAATGAAGTCTCTCCTAATCTGGGGGAAGTAACAAGAGCTTTTAGGTCTGTGTGAGAGCCATGCATGAAGGAGCACACTCTGTTAGTGCTTGCCTTTCAAATTACCTATTTTGCTGTAGCCTGTGTTTTTCTTAAAACCCTGGATTTGGGAATGTAGTGATGAGGGGTTTTAAACAATTGTTTAACAAGGATTTTTAAAAGGCAAGCATTTTGTCTTATAGTTGGAGGAAATGCCTGTTATATTGCAGCCTGAAAATGTGACCTGCAGATGCTAAAAAATCAGAAGAAAAAACAGAGGGAGCTTGAACTTTTTCTTAAGGGTTTTTTTTTAAAAAAAAAACAGTTTCTTTCCTTCTGTTGGGGGCAGGAAGGGTGAAAAAAGGTTGAGCCAGTCATTATTTATGTTAGTAATTATTAACATGATTATGTTAGTTTTTAGTTAGCATTTATGTTAGTGATCCCAGTAGCCAAGGCAATTGTGTTCTCATGGAGATGGATGTGCTCTCAGACTGGAGTCATTCACTGCTGGGCAGAAGGGTATTCCTGAACATATATATTACACAGAAGTTAAGAATAATATTTTTTCCCCAAAAGATACTTACTGCCTTTTTTCCCTTTCAAAAAGTTTGTGTTATTTGGTTTGGTTTGGTTTCTAGCTTTTGTTGTTTGTTTTTTTTGTTTTTATTAAAAATAAAAAGATTTGGTTTCCTTATAAGACTGAGATTTGTTATTTGTAAGTAAACACTTCTCATGACAGATGGCTTGACCTTGGAGTTAATTTCTTTGTGAGAAGGGATTTTAATGGACAATCAGTGCTCAGCTCTCCTTTCCTCCAACCTTCCTCTTTTCTACAGAGGCACTGGCATGAGAGCTATGTGGTCAGAAATGAGTCAGCCATGAGCTGCATCCCAAGGTGAACCTGCCTTGGAGTGGATACTAGCCTTGGGCACCAGCTGATTTTAGTCCAGTAAAAGTATCTATATAAAGTTAATCCCCATGCTTTAGGCTGCCAGTGCTTTTACTGGTGATGAGCTGTAGGGTCTCCATCAGGATCCATAACCGCTCCTTGCCAGGTGATGTCTCCCTGAGCCTTCCTTCAAGCCTGCTTGCACCAGTCTACAACTTGCAGAAAGAAGGTCATTGATCAACAGCTCTCTCATGGAAAGGCATTTGTCCAGTGTACTATTTTTCCAGTTTTCTATTTCATGGAATCATTGACCGGTTTGGGTTGGAAGGGACTTTAAAGATCATCCAGTTCCAATCCTCCTGCCATGGGTAGGGACACCTTCCACTAGACCAGGTTGCTCAAAGCCTCATCCAAACTGACCTTGAACACATCCACAGCTTCCTTCTCTGTGTTTGGGTCAACTTGAAGAATTATATCAAGGTGGATCAAGGCTTTGAACCCCCTCCTGTCAAATCTGTCCTAGAAAAAAGACTGGAGAGAAAGAAGAAAGTCTGCTGCTGCTCAAATCTGCTACAGAAAACAAATCCTGTATCAAGTATGAAAAAGGGTTAATAGAGCTGAGAACCTGTCTGGAGGCCACTTGTCCTGTCAGCTGAACAATCTTTCAGCTGAAAAATCTTTCCACAACCCTGCTGCTGATGGCTCTCAGATTAGGTGCTTGCAGCACCTAATCCCAAAGTCCGGCCTGAACTGAGCCCATACTTGGGAGACCTGGCCATGGATCACACCAAGGAGCAACTCCACATTCACATCTTACAAAGGCATTTGCTTTAACAAGACTAGTGGAGCATGTGGGGTCAAGTCTGTGTCCTGAAGCCTTCCCACTGCAGCCAACTTTTGACTGGAATTAAGATGATCCCTGGACTCAGAGGCAGAATAAGCCAAATGTAGGACATTTGCTACCAGTGAATCTGAGCCCTTTACATAAAAAACTGACAGAGCTTTGAAAGAAGCAACCTGAAGGACTTTTACAAAATTTATTTAGGGATGAGGAAAAACAGGGATTTCACTAAATAGGTACCAAGAATATGCCAGAAAAACATAATCCCTATACTGCAACATAGATTTAGAAATCCTGTTTTGCCCCGAACACCACTTACATTTTCCCCAAATAATACAAAAATATAAGCTTTACAAAGGAATAAGGCAATTTCCTGGAATATGTCGGCTCCTGTCCTCATTTTCAATGCAGTCAGGGTGTCAGTCACTGAGCATTATCTGAAGGCAGTTATGACCCTAACAACAAGAAAAAATATGATCTTTTTTTTAAAGTCCACTTCTGAAGCTTACAATCCATGCTGAAGCAAGAGGCAAATTAAAATGTGAATTTACTATTCAGGTCCAGAGATACTCCTTCAGCTCAACACTAATATCAAGAGAGTGCAATAAATGGGTCCAAATCTAAGAGCTGTGAAACTATAATTCACTAACATCATTATTCACCAACAGTTTATCCCACTGGTGTCCTCAAAGGGAAGGTCACATACAGAATAGAAGAGATTTTTTTGATTAATGAAACATGCTGAAAAATTAAAAGGTACTGAAAGTGTAAGGGCAAAGGTAACTCGAGGCTGCCTCATGTTGTGATACATCCTAGGGTTACTTGTGTTGGTGAAACTGGAGGGTTGCTCTCTATCCTCACAAGAACATGTGTATGTCTTACCAGATAAGTGTCAGGAAAAAGCATTTATGGATAACATACATGAAGAAAGGCATAGAATCATAGATTCATCAAATGGTTTGGGTTGGAAGAGACCTTAAAGATCACCTGCTTCCAATCCCCTGCCTTGGGCAGGAACCTCTTCCACCAGACCAGGTTGCTCAAAGCCCCATTCAGCCTGGCCTTGAGCACTTCCAGGAGTGGGACATCCACAATTTCTTTGGGCAACATGTTCCAGTATTTCACCATCCTCAAAGTAAAAAAGAATTCTTCCTAATATCTAATCTAAACCATGAGCATGGGCTTCATGCTACGGGGTAAGCAATGTGTTTGGACATACCTAGTTACAGGGGTTCTCTGACAGGGCCAATATTCTAATTATGGTATGTGATGTGTGGTAGCTCTTCCCAGTCATTCCTAATCTGCTGGGCTGAAGGGGTAGGGAGAATCTGTCAGTGGTGGTGTGCAGCAGCATAACCCAGCTCCCTGGCTGCCAGCCAGTGTGGATAATAGACATTTACTCATTAGGTGTTCCTCTGACAGACCCCAGAGAAACTTCCCAGAGTATTTGCAGCACTGGAGTTTGCACCACCTCCACCTCCACTGTACACAGGACTTGCCAATCCCTCTTGCAATACCCTGATGCCACCCCACTCTGAAGGACAAACTTCCAGATCTCTCACAATGTGCAGCAAAGTTGCCTCCTCCAGCATCCACTCAAAAAACCTTTTTTGAAGATGTAGACTTCAGGCAGAGCATGGATGAGTTTCCCTAGAACTGTGGATTTATTGCTTTAACTGTCTGTGTGTCAAAAACTATTCCTGCTGCAATTAACAGATACTGGTGTAAAAGGACTAAAATTTGTCCTTGACGGCTCGTTGGTGAATTTCAACAGGAAACTTCAGCTGATAGCAGGTTATGGCACATATGGTCTACAAGGACTGCTCCTGCACATGGAAAATCCCTTTTCCACAGGATCCCTAGGGAGTACCAAATCACACCAAGCTCTTAGTCTTTATCTACAAGATGCCAGCAGGTCCTTCCTCCTCTCAGAAGTCCAAGGGTTGGATGTTGACAGCTGTGCTCTGGAGGGACTGCAGAGCTGTCTGTGATAAGGGTGATGCTCATAAGAGCATGAGCAAGAGCTGCAGTGGAGGCCAAGACCAAGTTCATCAGGGATATAACCCAGGAGGTGATGGCCACCTCAAACCTCAATGCCTTCTGCTCAGAGCAGGGTATGCTTCCTTCTCCTTGCCTTTGCCATTGCAGCAGGTACTCAAACCCACATTTGGTGTCCTCAAAACATGGTTGATAAAATCTGGTGCAGGTGTTGTCGTAGCAGCTCAGTGTGGATGAGAGCTGCTGTGCTGATAAGGGTTATTGAATTTACAGAGTGCCTCCAGCAGGATAACAGCAACTGCAGCTGGTCCCTGGGACATTCCCAGCCACTCACCGAGTTGGCAGAATTGTTAATCTTGGGGCATTAGTGATCTTTGGAGGAAAACTATGGAGGAGACACAGGTTGCTGCTTGAACAGAATTATGGGGAGTGTCTCCCATTCCCATTCTCAACACAAAATTCAAATACAGGAGTCATACAGGCTCTGCATGTTACAAACTTGGGAGGAGTGACTACAAACACTACACTTGTTGCTTTGTCTTGTTTTCTCAAACTTCTGTCAGTTCTAAGAGAGGATTTCATGAAGCAAAGGACAGATCCAGGGAGGTGAGATGTCCAGGGAGTGCCCAGACAGGTCCAGACCAAAGCCTAGGGAAGGTGATTATGGATCTTGATCATAGTTGGGTCTCTAACATCCACAGCTCAGTTTCTGCATGTCAATGACAGCATTATAAACCACCACAAGTTTTGAATTCTTCCTAAACACGATTTCCTTTCAGGGAGCTGATATACATGGGAGTGGACGTGTCAGCATCAGAACAGGCAATCTTTTCTCACAGGTTGTGCCACCAAGCATTGCTGAAACATCCTCATGAGCCAGCCCAGAAAGTGACTTGCCTCGTTAAGCAGTATCATGTTTTGAAGCAGAGACAGGTGGGGACATAACATTCCTGATCTTCAGGACACCCCTAAGAGCCCATGGAGCAATGCTCTGTGATGCATGCTGCAAAGATGCCCTAGCCTTTGCTGCAATCCAAAATATTCCCAAGGTACTTCTTAGGTAAAGCTTAATGCTTTAGGGGATGCCTTCATGGTGTGGCTCTAACACAGCTTTCGCTTTCCCCAGGGGTGACATCTATTTGACAATTTATTTTCTGAAAAGCCTCAATCATTTCAAAATAACTAGGTTTTTTTTTTTCTTCTTTTTTCTTTTCTATAGATAATTAAACTTTGCTCTATTCAAAAGCTTTCAAAGAACAGCTGGCAGAAAATAAACCCTCAAACTCCAAGAAATGAAGGAAGGGTTGCTTTTACAGAGTAATCTAAATTACCCACACTTCAAAAGCAGAGCACAAAGGAAGCATTTAAATAAGGGTCCTTTGTTCTGTGGTTGCCAACAACGACATTGCTGTTACTGGACAGTGCTGCAAAGCCCATTTTTAGCTCAATATGAACAGCCTTTTAAAATCCAAAGAAGTTTTTAAAAGGCCATCAAACTAGGGTAAGAGAAAAATTGTAGCCAAATTACATTGAAAGCTACTCTACAAGCCAAGGGGAATGTCGCATGGATTTGGCTGTATTTGCTTTTATGATACTTGCTCTTAATTTCTGGCTTGCAGTTAGTCACAGAGAGTATGCTGTTCTTAACAGCTGGATTTTATGAGAAGAAACAAATGGGAAGGGCTTCCCCTCTAGCACAGTGCCTTAAGGATACCATGCCATCCTGTCATGAAAAAGGCAACATCATCATTTTCAGCCAATTCTTACATTTTTTAAATCCTGATGGTCTTCACATCAAGCTGAAGGAACAGGAAGTGGATCAGACACAAGCTTTTGTTTGCAGAAAGGATCCTCCAACCTTGTAAGCCTCTGACCCTTTCAATAGTTGTGTCCCACAGCTGACTCATTACTGCAGGTACAGTCACACAGCCCAGCTTGATTTAATTAGTGACATTTTTAATTAAATTTTACCATTAAAGCTGTATCAGGAGCATGCTTATATAAAAATATTTAATGAAGATTTCCACGGCATCAAAGAAGAAAGGTGTGACTTCAGCTTAATTACTCAGACCAACAGAGGTAGAATTCGGATGTATCTGAGAACTGGTTGCAAACCGTTCATGATTCAATCACCAAATTAAGGCTGCAAACAAAGGCATTTGCCCTACACCCTGTGGGTGTCCTGCAGCCTTTACTGGCATAGTGGCTGTGCAATTTGATGAAGCTGAGCTACAGCTCTTGCAACATTTTTTATTGTTTATGTGAAACAATTGATTGGACCCACAATTACACTGCAATAATTGTTAGCCAGGAAGAGAGGCTTCTGCTGCAGGCAGGCAGGTAATAGGACTTACTGTAATATTAGGTTCCCTTGAAATTCTCAAACCAAGAGCCAGATTTCTTGCTCAAATGGAGCTGGGAAATTTGAATCTCATGGATCCTGGGTGGCCAAAGTCCATTATCTCTGTTGGAGGGCACTGTTGCAGAAAAGGAGGCATTGATGAATTTCCTCCATTCTTGGTTTTCCTTCCAGAAAGGAGACACTTCTCTGATCTGTAAGTCACTACACACTTGGAAGAAATGTCTAATTTCTCTGCTCATTGCCAGACACATCCCAAGTTCATCATTTTCTAGCAGGAGACAGAGAGAACGGCCATTAAACCCAGCACTGAAAGAAGAAAATCACATGCATAGTTTGCTGCCTGTGCCTCTCCCCAGGGACTCCAGGGTTTAATGCAATTTGGTGTATCCCAGCCAGTGGTGCTTGGCTGCTTTTAATTAAAAAAAATTAAAGGATTTATGTTGGGATTAAATGGGATAATTATTGATTGATCTCTGCCTTCTAAATTGAAAAGCATTTGGATTAATCAGCTTTTAAGTAGGAAATCACTCGTCTCTGGACAGGAAGCCAACCTCAGGCCCTTCACTTTGCTTCAAGCAGGGCTTTATTTTGTCCTCCTCCCCCAAACCCATTGGGAAATATTTTTCTTTCCTCTCTTCTTGATTCATACTCACAGCTCATAAGAAAACTGCTTTCACTGAGACACGCTTTAGGTCACAAGTGTTAAGGTCACCCTACCTTTGCAGATTACCTTGCTCTACCTGCAGAGAACATCTGCCAGCCCCTGTAGCATCCTGAGGCATCTGACCAGGAGGTCTGGCATCCTCTGAAACCATTGTGCTGGGAACTGGGCAACCCACCTCACAGGTAGGTCAAGTCAGCACTGAGATACTCCATGGTGGAAACACCAGGTTTGTACCAAGAGTGATGTGGGTAGAACTGTCTTGTAGGTCAAGCAAAGCAGACAGTCAAATAACCAGCTCAGCAATTAGAAGGGGAGTGTAAATAAAATGATGTAAAGCCTGCTCTTGATTTAGTTCTGCGACTGTACCTAACACCTCATCTGTACAAAAAATTGGAAATTAGGTTAGGCAGGTGAGGAAGGTGGTAGAGCAACGTGAACTAAAAATAATAATGGCACGCTCAAAATAATAATATGCTCCATCCCCAGCTGCAGAAGTAGGCTGCTAACCTAAGCACTGTGTGTTCAGGTTTCTACATTTATTCTGGAGAAGAAATTGTAAAGTTTTGTGACCCTCATCTTTACTTGGAGTATTCCACCTGCATGAACAGAAAAGTCTTGTGAACTCCCAGGAGATCCCAAATGGTGAATTTTGAAGAAAATATTTTTTGTTTTAGGGACTTCCAACAGGATTTTTCAGCCGCTGAATAAAATTTACAGTTCCAGTGAGTTATGTTTTCAACATAACTCAGAACTTAGAAACAAGTTTCAAACTTAACCTGTGTGATGAGGAGAGCAATGTCCACATAACAGTTTTCTAATTTATCTAGTGAAGTTTTCCTATTTTATTTTTAAAAGTCCCTCCTTTCAAAACACTTTTTAAAAGATTCTCCACCAGAAGAAAGGAGGCTAGACATCCAGAGAGACTGTATTTTTCAAGCAACTATTTCTGCTGAAGTACTCTAATCACTGGGATGCTGGTCCAACACTGACTCATGCAAACCTCCCCCACAGCTCCTCTACTGGAGGTAGATGACCTCACAGTGTGGCAGCAGATTACATCCTTCTGCAGATGTAAGTTAATTCATACTTGAAAGGATGATTTGAGTTCCTCACACAGTAGTCAGCTCTATAATAATTGGAAAAAAAGACCTTTCTTCAGCTCAGTGAAAACCTCTCCTCCACAGATAACCAAACTTGGAGAGCAAAGCACCCAAATTGTGTCAGTCCCACGCTCTGAACATCCTGAAATTATAACCACCCTGGCTGTAACCCCTGAATGATCCCTCCTGCACATCTTCCTTAGGAAAAGCATACTTAGAGCTGGTCAGCCTTGCTCACAAGAGTGTCAAGAAATGCCAATGTGATTATGGGAAACCTTCTTGCTCTCTATAACTCCCTGAAAGGAGACTGTAGCCAAGTGGGTGTTGATATCTTCTTCCACGTAACAAGTGACAGGACAAGAAAAAAGACCTTACTTTGTGCCAGAGGAGGTTTAGACTGGATATTAGGAAAAATTTTTTCACTGAAAGGGTTGTCAAGCACAGGAACAGGCTTTCCAGGGAAATGGTGGAATCACCATCCCTCAGGGTATTTCAAAGCTGGATAGACGTGACACTTAGGGTTATGGGTCAGTGGTGAACTTGGCAGTGCTGCGTTAATGATTTGACTTGATGATTTTAGAGGTCAAACCTAAATGACTCCATGATTCTATGGTTAGGTAATGATGATATAAAAATGGATGAACTGTTATTTAAACTCCAAAGTTACTTGTCTCATCTCAGTTGGCTGGACCAGCTAATGCACTTTCTAAAGTGGCCTGATCCTCAGTCTGATTTCACATGCCTTGGGTACAGGGCTCCCACAGGAAGCCTTCTAATGGACATCAAGAAATGAGTAAGATCCACCAGATGTTGGCCAACCCAGAGAAATCAATGTGCACAAGTCCATGCAAGTGCATAAGTGTCATCAGAAAGGGTGGGTGAATGCAATGTTCAGATGCAAAGCTCTGTGTCTCTGTGTCTCCAAAACACTGTTCTCCCCTGGACTGGGTGCTGCAGAGCATGTGACATGGGTTGCAGACTCAAGGGGGTCTGCAGAAGTCACTCCAGGCTTAGGAAGACTTGTTGGATTATGTTGTACCCCAGTTCCTCATCGATAAACAGCTCAGCTATTTTCAATACTTTCAGTTTATCCCAAGCCAACATGATGGTGGAAAATAAAGAGAGCTTGATTGTCCTTTTAAGAAGAGACCAAGTAAAAAAAATGTGGCACAATAAAATGAATTGGTTAGAGAAGATAACCAAATGTGCTTTTATGCCTAGAACTCATTACATTACAAGTATTTAAGAGTCAGTGACATAGAAATCCAAAGGCTAGAAATGCTACTTTGAATACAGGCAAGGAAAAGTAAAATCAACGCCTCTTCTTGCCCCGTCCCAAAGTAGACAAGCGGAGCAAGACTAAGTAAAGGGAATTGTAAGAGTACAGAATCAACACCACCACTTGCCCAAGGAAAATAATCTTGCTCAAGATCTCTTCAGCCTACTGCACTGTGCCTCTGGCCATGGTAAAAGTCAAACCAATCCTCAGATGTGTCAATCAAAATTAACTGTCCTGACTGAGCATCTGATAATCACTTGTCTGTTGATTAGTTGATTAGTGGGAGACAGCACATTGAAACCTTAGTCTCAGATCATTTCCTACTCCTAAGAATAATTTCCCTACTCCTTTAGCAGAGAATAAAGCCACCTGGCCACCACTGCAGCTCTTCTCTGTCTCCCAAACCACACATGTCGAGAAGAAGTTGAAGGGCTCCTTAAAATCTTGTTTGTATATACCCCGAGACATAGGAGACTGGGACTTTTACTTTGAGTTTTACTCAAAGTACTCGAAGTTTTACTTTTTACTTTAGTTTTACTTTACCAGACAACACGTAGAAGAATGTTTTCCTCAACAATGTCTTAAGATATATTTTGTCCTCACCCTTCAGTCAATGTGCTTACTGGGAATCTGGTGTTGTCACCTCAGAAAGAAGTGGCACAATCCTACCAGTCAATCAATTACTTTTTGGTATTTCCTGCTTTCCATCTCAGAAGCTGCACATGGCAGGCATCAAATGACATTTAAAACCTGGTCATGAATTGAACAGAAGTCTACAAAGAATCCTCACAACAGTGAAGGTCTACCATATATCAGGCTGTATGAGCATAAGTGCAGCCAACATGGCCAGAGGTGTAATTTTTTCCTTCTCTTGATCTTCATAAGGTCATATCTGGATTACTTTGTTCAAATTAAGGCTTCCCAATTCAAGGGAGATGTGACAAACTAGAGCTTGTCCAGTGGAGAGTCAGCTTGATGCTTTGGGCCCTGGACAGCATGTGAAAAGAAGCGGAGAAAGCATATTTTCATCAGGCTAGAAGGAAGAAAAGTCTAAGGGGACACCACACTGTTCTTTTCATCTACCTGATGTAGGATCAATGAGAAAATTTGTTTTCCCAAATTTTCCCATGTGTTATCCCAAAAATCACAGTAAAACAATAAGAAGCAATGGCACAATTTGCAGAAAATTACATTTCAATTACATGTAAGAGGGAAAAAGTAAAAAAAAAAAGGTGATGCAGCCTGGAACAGGGACCCAGGGAGCCTGTGCCATCCCTTTTCTTGCCCATATTCAAACCCTGAGTAGACAGGGCTCTGACCAACCTGATTTAACACCATATGTTTGAAGTGAACCCTGCTTGAGCAGGGCATTGGACCTCCAGAGGTTCTTTCCAGCCTAAACAGTTTTATGATTTTATGGCACATTACTGGCTTCTCCTGCAGAAATCAAAGTTACAAACCACAAATTTTATTTTTGCTCCAGGCAATCATTCAGATACCTTCAGTCCGTGCTTTAAACACTTTCAAGGTAGGGACTAGCAACTGTCAGTCTGATCTGGTATTCCCTGGGCAGCGTGGGAAGCAAAGACCTACTGTGTGTGCAGGAGCTGATATTACCAGGGAGATTCACTGCTCACTGCACTCTGGGGTTTCCCATGCCAGGCATCTTGCACCGTGTTAGCTGAGAGGTAGCAGGAAGCATTAGCAGATTAGCTGTTTCACTGGTCAGTAGAAAAGGATTTTTGGGCAGGAGAAAATAGAAATACTACATTTCTGGGTGATGTGTTTAGCAAGTGTTGCTCATGGTAAGACACTGCCTTATGTCTGAGGAGTCTCTAAGGCAGCAACTGAAGTGCCCCTGCAAGAGGCTGTGGTGTCAACAACTCTTTACCACCTCTTTGCAGGCAGAAATTGGGGCAGGCAGCAGCTACAAACATCTCTCCTGCCCACATCACTGTGACCTGCTTAAGCAACTGCCTCTGCATTCAAGGCCAGCCCTGGTACAGGATGACTACACAAAGGTAACCTTCACCCACCTCCCAGAAGCCTTGCTGTGCATTTCTTTCTTCTCCTCCCCCCATCACTTTTCCAGGACCTCAAAATCCCTCTGGGGAATGTCAGGGTTTTGAATGATTTATTCCAATAATGGCAAAAGCCCTGCAGAGTCCAGTCCCTTCTCCTCAGTACCTGCTGCTGTGTGGGACAGCTCAGGTCACCAGAGGGTGCTGCTGGCACCTTCCAAGAGCCAACCTTTTTCCTGAGCAGTGACCCGTGTATTTTCAGACAGGTTGGCCTTTTCTCTTGTGCATTTCCCGTTCCTATGCTGATAGGCTGTATAAAACCACCTTTCTTTGCAGTCTCAGGCTTGAAGCATCCTGGAGAGAGATGGTGTGTGAAATCCTGAGATTTTGCTCACACTCATTCAAAAAGTCACCTGGCAGCCCTGGGTGCAGGAGCAGGAGGGTCTTTAAGGCCAAGTGGTTGACCATGGTTACACATTAAGAGGGTTTTCCACCACTCCAGAGAGGAAAGCAGAGGATGTTTGTTTATCTGTGCACATGTGCTGTGCCCAAGCACACACAGAACCACGTAAAAACAGTAAAATCCATTTACATATAGCAACAGAAATGTCTGCCTGGACCTCTTTTCTCGTGCCTAAAGCTGCTGTTGTGACAGATTATCCTCACAGTTTTTGAGGCATCCTTGAATTTAGTCCTACATGTTTCTATACTGTTTGGTGTGAGCCAAGTTAATCCTGGCTGTCACTTGAGTACAGTTAATGATGTTCTACTCAGAGATTTGCAGTTGTGCATAATGGGACTGAAATCTCTCCCTGTGTTCTTCATGTTGCTTTTGAAGACCTTCTGTCGGGTGTACAGGAATCACTGAGCATTTTGCAAAGGAGTGCCTGAAAATGAATTCTGCAGTCCTAAATGAGCTGCTGTATAATCCTTCTATCTGCTTCAGACTGTCTCAGATTAATTCTATTTGCCAGTCATTCTCCCCTTTCTCTAAAAAAGGGACATGTTTTTAGCCTCTCAACAAATCTGACACACTGGAGTTTCCCTTGCATGTATTGTTATTGTCACCATTTCTAAGTATTTTTTAAAAAACTCTTCTTAACTTCTTGTAGCCCAGGACTGGGAATTTAACATCAGTAGTTCCAGCAGTAAGTACCTATGGATACATGTGCATTTATAAGACTTGCAAGAAACACAGCCCCCAAATTCCACCAGGGAAAAAAACATTAATGTAAGTTTGTAGAGTCACAGAAAAGCTCTTAATAAAGTGAAGCCCTGCGGTGGGAGCCAATGGCTCTCTCGTGCCCATGGCTTTAACATGTCCTGTACAGGCCAATTGTGGTTATATAATACTGGCTCCAGAGCAGATGCTGCTCTGTTTGGGCTGGGAGATTATAGCTGGCATGCACGACTAATGGGAGCTTTCTGACAAATGCAGCCACCCCTGGCAGGCAGGGGATTGCAGCGAGACACCCACTCTTGGTGTGTCTTCCCTGCAATTCTGTGCAGCTGGGATGGAGATGGGGACTGCAGTGGAGGCTGCTGTGGGACCCAGTGCTCTGCTGGGAACAGGCAGTTTTAAAAGCAACAACAACAACCAGAAACCCCCAGCAAATTCAACAAACACTCTCTTGCTTGTCCTCTGTATGGCTGGAGGTGTACAGCGGGTGTGACTGATGGACTGTAACAGTTGTCAAGCACGGGTGTCTCCTCTGGGGGAAGGTGATATATGGCGTCCAGGATGGTTAATGTGTTCCTGTGATTGAGTATCTGATTGAGTATTTCTTTGTGTTCCTTTGTGATTCACCACATGTTTGGTGTATCGAGTGTCTCATTACCTTTTTCAGTGCCATGACTTGGTGTTGTGGCATGTGCAGAGCAGGAGGCCACCACGGGAATGGAACAGCAGGCCGTTATCGTAGTGCTCTGGGTACAGAGCAGAGATAGGCTTTAACACTTCCCTATCAAAAGCCTGTCTTAACAACCCCAAATCTGCTCTGACGCTGCTCTAGAAAATCTCACTTGTCATCTTTTGGTGGCACGGGGCTTTTTCCAGGCGGGTAGGAGACGGGGGAAGCAGAGGCAGCATCTCCAGTTGCTGTTCATAGCAGTGGTGCTCCTGTCCCTTCCCTTGAGAAATTGTCTGTGTCTGACTGATCAATGCCAATCCTTGCCATCCCCAAGGGACTGCAAATGCAGCCTCCCAAGTGTCCTGCAGCTTGACAGACGCAGCTATTGCTGTTTTCTGACTCTCAGCACATCCTTCCAAAATCCTGGGCTGCTACATTGTGTTAAAGTGATGGATGAGGAAGAGCTGTATGTACCCAGTGGATTCAAACCTCTGCTTGTTAGTACTTAAAGGTTGCTTCGCATCTGGATCCCATTAAAAAAAACCTGCCCAGTTTGGTTACTAAACAAAGCTCACCCAGGCATAAGACTAAATGAACAAACATTTCTAGTAACACTGGTATTGTCTGGTTTGAGATATGTGCCACCAGCTATGACCTTATGAAACCATTACAGAAAAAGTTAAGCTGTACTAGGGATAGGATCCAACTGGATCCCTTTCCTCATTTAGTGAAATAATTAACAGGCCACTTCCTACTTATCCCCATTTGGCCATTTCCAGCTTCATATCTTCTGTTGTTTTCTGGTGTCTGACAAACAGGCCTTTTGCTATTGCTATCTACATCTGACAGAAACAGGGAGATGAGAGGGAGTTGTACATTCCCATGGCTTACACCATGGGACATCCCTTCTATGTAACTGTGGGAGAACTTAAAACTCACCTTATCCATTTCCTAAATCCCCACTGAGAAAGGGGATTTCTGAGAAGGAAACCAAAAGGAGCTCTGAAAGGTGTGCAAGGGCCTTAAATTTCATAGAATCATAGAAACAGAGTGCTTTGGGTTGGTTGGAACTTTATAGAGCCTCTCATCCTAATTCCCCTGCCATGGTCAGGTAATCTTCCACTAGATCAGGCTGAACATTTCGAGGGATCCCCAGGGCATCCACCACTTCTCTGGGGAAAACTTGCCTGATAATGTTCATTGGGAAGGTCTACCCAGGAGATTCTTTCTACCTTCCAGTCTTATCTGAGTAACCACCTCTCCACTTACAGTCCTGAACAGTGGCAGGTCAGATGTGTTGGAGCCTCAGCCAAGAGAGGCTTGGACCTTGCTGGGCTGCAGACACATTATCTTCTAATTAACACTATAATTATTCCTTTTTTTGTCCTGCCACCACACCTGTGCACACACATCTATCCATTTCACAGAGGGAAGAGAAAGATGACAGATTCCTCAAGGGGCTATTCTGCATTTTAACCCTTTGGTTGCCTTTCAGGACTTTCTGGGGCCAGGTACAAGCAATACCTGAGTTCTTTTTAAGCCTACTGGCTTTCAGCAATCTAGTTATAACTGCATGGTGGTCAGCATGGGCTGCAGCATGTACCCAAGGCAGCAGATGAGTCAGTTCAGAGAGGGCTGTGTGCTCATGTCTGTGGTTACATTGCCATCAGCACCTGAGCCATGTAATGCCCATCTTAAAAAGGCACATCTACATGATGCTGCAGCTCCCAGCAGTGGTGTTACCAGAATAAAATCTTGGGCCCCAGCCACTGTCCAAACCACAAAGCCTCCCTTCCCTTAGTAAACAGCAGCTGCTTTGCTTCCCAGAAGTGACCACATTTCAGTGATGGCTGTTGCAATGTGATTAGTTTCTAAACCACCAGAAACAAGTGGACAGGCTGTACTTAAGGGTCTGTGTCTTTAGAGTGAAAGGTGCAAGTGTGGAGCTGGATGGTCATACCAAGTTTGTTCATAAGGAGTGGAAGAGCAAACGATCACATACGTGCCGTTTAAGAGCAGTGCTGTCAGCTGAATCCCATCACAAAGGGTTCAGGAATCTCTTCATCAAGGATATTAGAAGTATTGAACCACAGAAGGAAGAGCAGTGGTCCTTTCATGAACCTAATTGCAGCAGAAGAGTGGCAGCTCCATGGTGCCATGGCATTGCTGGCACTGGGGAGTCCATGCCACCATGTCTGCACCCCAAATCTTGTGTTTCATTGGGAAAGCAACAAGAGATGGGATTGCAAGTCATCGTGACTTCACAGGCTGAGTTCTACAGACCCCAAAGTATCCAGAGAGGCAATAGTTCACTGTGTAGCTGCAAGAAGACTATGGAAGTGATTATTGACATGACCGTTACCACCAAAATGCTCTAGGAGTGTGGTCATTTTCTTAGCCTGTTCTGGGGAAAGCAAACATGACAGAGGAGTCAAAAAACTTTATGGCAGATCAAGCAGTCCTCAAGTAACAGCTTTCAGTTGCTGCTGCACAGCAGGATGCTCCTTAAACTCTATTTCAAGTATGCATGAAGCTGGACCCAGTTCAATTGTCAAAAGCATATTAAGAATAGCTACATTGAAGATATATTAGATGACCCTGGACCTTTACAGGGTGAGCCACCTGGGGGAAAGGGTGTTTTTACTCATGACCAAGGCTGAGTTTGACATATGGAGTCCAGCAGTGGATTTGCAGAGGAGAAGGATGGATCTGGGCAGAGCTGGGACAGCTTGCCTGTACCTGATATCAAGTTTGCACAATGCTGTGCTGCAGCAGCTCCCAGCTCTGCTAAGTGCTGCATTAACAATGTTAGGGCACTTCCAGGTGATACAAAAACCCCAGTGGGCAATGGAAACTTTCAGCTCCAGGACAGGGTACACCTTCAGGCTGGAGTGTTACTAGAGAGGAATTAAATTTTATCAGCAGCTTCAGAGATATCTGGTGTGAGATGGATGTTCAAGCTTGACCAAAGTTTGAAATTCTTTTTGCCTGAATCTTAATGAAACAAAAGATAGATAAGGGAGTGGTGTACTCAGAGATAAAACTGGGCAGTACAAATGCTTGAGCATGATATTTCAATATCATGTCTTCATCCAAAGCTGCCCTTAATAAATGTACCTGTAGTTTTTCAGGCAAAGTATTTAATATAAAATTGACCAAAAGATCTGAATTTGGGACTTTGTTCAATTACTGGAAGTAAAACATCTGTTGGCTGCACTGCTCTCACTGCAAGTTAGGAAAAGTCCTGCAAGAGAATTATTATTAACCATGTGATGAGCTGGAGATCCCCAGGCTCTCAGCAGAGAGAGAGGGAGAGGAGTTATGGTGTCTCTGGAGAGTACATTCACATGGCCTTCCATGAAGCACCCCGTGGCTCTCTGAGCCTCAAATACCAGCCATGAGCAACACAGGACAGACTGCATCTGCCTCATGGCTAGAGGATATCTGCTGTCAGGGCTCCTTGGAAAGCACTTGTGAAGGAAAGGGGAATCTTTGACTTGTTTCTTTGACTTGTTTCCCCCCCTCAGAGACCTGAGTTTTGCTGAGCACGCAATCTTTATAGAGACCCCAAGTGTCAGCAGACAGCTCACTCCTGGAGCTCACCCGCTGCTTCTCACACTGATCTGTGGCAGAAATTACATTTGCTCTACATAAAAGCCTTTGCTTGTGCACAGCTGAGTGATCACCTGCTTTTAATGTGCTATGACACGGACGACTGGGTGTTGAACCTTTTGGCCCTGCTACAAGATCACTTTTAGCCTACAGTGCAGTTTGAGCTTTCCTGCTGAGTGTGGCAGGAGACATATCAAGATTTCTTAGATGCCTCTTTGCTCGGCACAGAGGGACAGCTGCTGTTAGGAGAGCTGCCAGGAGCACCCTTTGCTGCTCAGCAGCAGTCGTGCTGTACACGGAGAGAGGAGGAAAGTGGATTTTCTGCTGAGTCAGATGCATTTGTCTCACTCTGGCCTTGGGTCCCGGGATGATGTTGCTGTCACTAGCAAGGTGAGTTGTCTTTAGCACAAGGAGCATCATGCTTCTCTCTGTTATCCCCTATAAACATCAAGTAAAGAGGTCTAGCAAGCAGGAATCAACAATAACAGCAAATTGCACTGACATATTGGGTTGTTGACTGCTTGGGGTAGGTTTCTAGTCCAGCAGAGTTTCTCCCCAGGAGTGGTGACAGCAGTAGTCAGACTGTGCTTTGCATTCTATGTGGTCATTTTCTAGCAAGACATTTGAACTCCACCAGTATTAGATTTTGTGGTTACTTTGTAATGCAAGTGCAATTGAGCCTTTCTGTGGCTTTGGCTTCATTAATGTTGCACTAATTTTTAGAGTATGAACCAGCCCACCTTCTCCATCCTCTGAAAATGAAGAACATGCTTTGGCTCAGAAAAATGTCCTCAGAAACCCAGGATAGAGATGTGGAGTCCTCTCCAGGTAAATCAGAAATTCCTCCTGAAACCATGTATTTCCATGTATGCACACACATGCCTGCAGAGTTTTGCTCTTCAGGATTTATTCTTGAAAATATTATGAGATTGGTTAGACTTAAGGAAAATAAATCATCAGACATCCTTCTCCAAAAATCCCCAGATCCTAGGATTCTACCAAGGAGAACTCTCAAGCCAGCTTATAACACACTTTTGGTTGCTTCATGAACCAGTCAGGTTTCTCACTGGGACTGAACAGATGGAGAAACAGCCTGTCTGGGGAAATTCCCGGGTTGCTCCCCAGCTGTGAAAGCCCTTTGTCAAAGTGATTATTCCTATACCACTAAACAAGCCATGACCAGGCACAGACTTCAATGCTGCCACACTATCATCCAGACTACAAAATTGCTCTGAGCATAGCACCACTTGCTCCCTACGTGCATTCTGGTAGTGCTAACAGCTTGGTGGTGTCCCCAGGTCATCCCATGCCATCCACATTTAATCCCCCTGTATTCTCATACTGTTTTCTGATTTCTAATTGTCTCCCATCACCAGCTGCCAGTTCTATGAACATTTCTTTTCCCAGCAGCCATTTCCCCTATCAGAAGGTCTTGAGCTTTGTTAGCATGCTGTGATAGATGAACAGGGAAAGATCCCTGGGACTGTTCTGATCTAGATCAATTTCCAAACATGCATTTCAGGGTTCAGACAGGCTAAGGACAGATTCAGCTAAGCAGGCTGGAAGGTGAGACCTCCCTCAGTTAGACCAGAGTTTAGCACTGCCATCCTATTTATTAACTGGGGAAAAAAAAAACCCAAACCAAAACAACCTGTCACTGATTTTGGTAACCAGCAGGAATGTATGACACAGAAACACAGCTTAAGATTTGCTCCATGAAGGCTTGCTTGGCTCACTGCTCCAACACTACTGATTCCTGCAGTTATTGGGCTCAGACAGAGTAAAAAAAAAAAACCCATTAGTTGGACATTAATGTGTATCCTTACAAAAAGCGAAATTAGCAAAAAACTGGCTCTTGGAACCAATGTAGGGCATCTAATAATTTTGGAGGCCAGGGGGAATGAAGTGTGTCTCATGCTGGATGTGAGACATTGCCTTGGTCCAGTTGTATAGATAGAGCTGTAAACCAAGGAATACTTTATTCATATTGAAGGGACCACCTTCTCATAGCTTCTGTCAGCAATATGACGCCCCTAAGAAAATCTGCTTCTTGCAGGCAGACCTGTCTGACCCCATTAGCTTGGGAGGGAGATGAGTGTTTGGAATGGAAACTCTAATCCTGCTCTTTCATAGACCAATAAGACAGAGCATCAAGGTGCAAACATTGGAGTGACTCATAGCAAGCTGAGCTGAAATAGAGATGATATCGAAGCATTAATAACAGCATCTTCACAATGTTCAGAAAACCAGCTTTAGTGGTGGCAAAGCAGAGTAAAAAACAGACTTACAGGGTAAAGAAGCTGTTTGTGGGGCTGACTAGGGAGCATGAATTCTCTGTCCTTCAATAAAGGGATTTATTTGCTGAGTAGGTGATAACATCAAACTGACACCCCTGGAGGGAGAGCATCCCGATTTAGGATAGCGTCATGAGTATGTTTTGCCAGTCGCTATGAAGGTATTTACATGCATTTAATCCACACAGTCAGCTGGTGTGAGAGTCAAAGCTCTCAAATTAGAGCTGGGTAAGGACCTTAAGCTTCAGGCTTCAGGGATTTGGACACAGCTCTGAGACTATAACTGTGATACTTGGAACCATCAACTGCCTACATCAAGAACAGAGAGGATTAAACAAGCTCAGATTGATAATTGCAAACACCATCAGATAAAAAGATTCCTACGGGATCATGTTTCGTCTCACTCTTTACCCTGGGAAGCTCCCTCTAACTTCATTTGGAGTTTGCACCAGGACAGATTGCTAAGAAAGACATGCCCTGGTTGCCTGCATGGAGGTGACAATATGGTTTTATTGAAAATCTGCCCCTCCAGTTCTGAGGATGTGAACTTCTTTCAGAGGAAACTAAGGAGGATGGTCCACTTAGAGTACAAAGGAATTTGCTTTGTCCATCCTTCCCAATACACGTCACAACACTGAACTGACCTGAGAGGTATAAGCCAGCAAGTCACCCCTCCTTGCTCCCTGTGTCTCATGCAACCGTATAAAGCAACAGCCTTACTACCCCTGTTAGATTTGGACAGGAGCCATATTTACCACCTTCTGGAGCCTCAGTCACTGTTCACCTTCGCCCTGTCAGTGTCCAGCAGTGTTCCTATGCCAAACACTCCAAGAATGTGAAGGCTGACTAATCTTCAGACTGATCTTCCCATCCTTCCCAGGCAGGCTGAGGTGAGGGGAGATCACAGCTGCTGGGTAGCAGATTTATGCTCTGGCCCCTGAAGATGGTAAATCCAGAAGACTCTACATAAAAATAAGTTCTGAAGCCTTTGTGGGTTATAGTTCCTGGCATATGTGTACCATGTGTGAAAGGCAAGATCTTCTCATGGTGCAAGAGGACGGGTCAACAGTGGGGTGACAAACTGGGGCTTTGTCTTTGGTTACACCTGACCTGTGGACACCTGACCAGCTTACCCTTGTACAAGGTACTCCTGTTTTCATGGTGGACAGTGTATCTTTGGCTGCATTAAGGCAGCCCAATATAAGGCTCAGAATTGGGTCAGAAACCTGACTTCATCCAGCTGAGCATTTCCCTTGCTGGTTAACCACTACAAGTTTGCAACAAAATGAAGGTGTACTCTGTGAAGCCTAGAAAGTCTCTATACATGAGAAGTTAGGTGGTTCTTCTGCTGGCCTCTCTTGTCTTCTCAGTGGACGATGGGATCACTCACTTAGCCCAGCTCTATTGCAAATGCCATTGCAAGGAGCTGCTTTATTGCCAGGCACCCACTCCTGCCTGAAGAAATTTCATCATGGCTTGAATGACAAAAAATTTGGGCCTTAAACCAGGGTATTTTAATGAGGGGTGTGTGTTTGTACCCTGTACTAACTTCCAGCTGTGCAGTGGGTCCTGCTACAGAGAAAGGAGAGAAACAGGTTGGTTTATAACTGCTCACAGGAGTAGCATCACTGGGGTTGATCTGGGTTTCAGAGGGGCTTTCCTCTGACAGTGAGGAGAAAGAGAACCTGAATCCAAATTGCTCAATACCTCAATACCAAAATTACTGATGCTTTGAGTTTTAAAAAACAAATAATGAAAGAGGATCCTATTTCCGATGGACATATTTTCTGGCCCACAGCACCTTCTGTTTTGGCTTACTGTATTGTGGTGCTCTGTGATACACTTTCAGGGAGGTGAATCCAATCAGGCCCTTGTGCAGGAGCACATCCAGATTGCTGCCTCTGCACCTTCTCACTGCCTGGAGAGGACAGTGCAGTGAAACCCTGGGGCTGGAGAGCTTGCCTGGCTAAACCCTACAGCATTTCTGTGGAGATAAGGGATTCCAGGAGCACCAGCCATGCAGATAAGCAGTTATCTGTGCTGTGCACACATGGAAGGATCTGTCAGGCACTGTGCACAAACCTGAGATGCTTACAAGCTGCATCACTGCTGATGCTATCAAGGTGTCACCTATTGCAGGCAATTTATGGCAATGCCATCACCGCTGAGCTTACCTCTTTCACCCACCCACTGTCCTATTCAATAGCTGCTTGTACCGGAGCAAATCAAGGTACTTTTAAACTTCAAGCCCCCATCTTGCTTCTCTCCATATTTTATCCACTCTTGATGAGAAGAACTACACAGAAATATGGCAATAGAGAGAGGTACATGGTTGATCTCACCTCGAAGGTGCATAGTCATCCACCCAGCTCCTCATGGAAACCAAAAAGTATAATAGCTTCTGTCTCAAGTATCTTCCCATTTGATAGCAAAGGCAATCCAAAAGAATCTCAAGGCACCAGAACTATGTCTGGTTTCCTGTGTGTCATGCCATGGAATTAGTGGTCTTCTGTGATTAAGCAGATGCAAATTGATTGTTCCTCCACAAAGTGAGTAATTTATAAGACCTACCCTCTCAGGTCAGAGGGAGAGACACAGGAGAGACACTTGGACCCTGTGACCATGTAGCTTGTCTCCACAGAAAGCCAGACAGGTCCTGTGAGGCACCTGCCCTTCTTTGAGGGCTGCTATCTTCCCCACCTGGGTAAGGGGCTCCCTTCTCCTACTGCCCAGGGGAAATAGTTATCTTTACCCCATTTCAACCACAGGCTTTAGAGAAGACCCTGCACATCTACAGGACCTCAGCACAGTGCTGCTAAAGTGCTTGGCACAGCTACAAACCTCCTCCTGCAACACCCAGAGCAACTCACCTTCACACCATAGCATCCCAATTCCTTGCAGGCTCAGGAGGACCTTCTCTTCTGCTTCTCTCAAAGTCTTTCCAGCAAGACTCACACCAATGTCAGACCTCATAACAAGTCCAGCCAAGCCCCAGAGCATCCTTTCAGTCCTTGCTTCCACAATAAGAGAAACAAGCATGTTTAAAGCTGCCTGCTCCATCTTCTGCTTTGCTTGGCCTGTGGGGTAAGGCAAGGACAGGTGGAACACTCACTCTTGTTTAAGGTTTAACGTGGATGTGACTGCAAGTTGTGATCTTCATTCTTACACAGTTAAAAGAAAAATACCAAATTCCTTCAAGAGCAACAGAATACATTGCAAAACCAGCAGGTGTGTTTTCCAAGTATTGCCATGCTCTGTCATGAGACAATACAGCCCTTTACTCCAGCCTGTAAAGGGAAAGCAGTCCCAGGCATTTTCTGAGGGTTTATTCCTCCCCATAGACCTTGCCCCACTCCTGTGCAAAATGGGAAACAGCTGCAGGATGCAGAGAATCCTTCATGGTATAAAGGAGGAGAGCAGGCATAGGGATATATAGGAGTGTACAGAGATTTTGGGGACAATATCTGCTCTAGACCCCAAATTATGATTGTCATCTTTGCTTTTTAGCTCAGCCTGAAGCATTTCCATGTCTGCTGGGAGCAGGTTTAGAGCAGAACCTGCAGGGATGCAGCAGGTGTACAGATCCTGCAAGGAAAGGGTGTGAGCAGATCTGCAGTGGGCATGTGGTTTTGTCTAGAAAAGAGTCTGGATAAAGGAGACAGCTTTGGGCTTAAGATCAACTTTTCCTTGTGCCTGGGCTGCAATTGCACAAATATTTTCTAAAAAGTTAGGCTTGCACGATGCAGTGAGCTTTTCTCTTCTCAGATTCCACCAAGACAAACCATGCTGGTGGTTTCCTTCCAGCAGGACTTTGCTGATCCTCAGAAAACCCAAAAATTCCTTTGCACTCCAAGATGTCCACAAGAGTTGTGAAGATGATTAGAGGAATAGAACACCCCTGCTATGAGGAAACTGTGAGAGAGTTGATGTTGTTCTGTCTGGAGAAGTGAAGGCTTCTGGGAGAACATGTAGCAGCCTTTCAGGACCTAAAGCTGACCTCTAAGGATGATGGGGACAAACATTTTAGTAGAGTCTGTTGGGATAGGACAAGGAGACGTGCTTTTAAATGCAAAAGGAGAGATTCAGACTAAACATAAGGAATAAATTTTTTATGGTGAGAGTGGTGAGGCACAGACACAGGTTGCCCAGAGAAGTCATGGATGTCCCATCCCTGGAAGTGCTCAAGGCCAGGTTGGATGGGGCTCTGAGCAACCTGGTCTGATGGAATTTGTTCCTGCTCACTCAGAGAGGTTGGACTGAATGACCTTTAAAAATCCTTTCCAACCCAAATATTCTATGATTCAATGAGTCCATGTTACCAAGACCACAAAGGGCTGAACTATCCTATATTGTATTGAGCCCCATAACTCCAGGTTGGTATCTTCTGTGGAAATCCTTATCATGAACACAGCTTGTTCCTGAGCTAAAAATGAAAGAGATTTTATTTCTGCGTGGTCTGCAGGTTTGGGAAGATTAAAAATTAAGATAAACATGAGCAACTGGGACACTTTAAATGAAGGAAATGGTGTTAGAAACCATGTTTCCCTAAGGAATAGCTAAATTCCCTTTAGCTTTACAGAAACTTTGACTCCACAGAAAACACAGATGTTTTAAGGTACAGCTACATAGTTCAAGTCACCTTTTAGTAGAGAAAAATATTTAAACTCTTTTTAGAACCATTTTGCATGGTTTAACCGTAATAGTCTAAGTCTTTTGTCTTTTTCTCTTGAAGCCCCAGTTTTTTTGACTAACAAGAACTGTTAGAAAAACAGAAAGCTTAAAAATATGACCAGTATATACCCTTGACATTTGGGGTATTAAAAATAAAGTAAAAATAAGAGCAGTAGTATTAGTAATAATCAGAAGATGATAACAAAGAGACGTTTCTTTTGAATTAAAATCTCATTATTTAAGCCACTCTGATGATGTTTGAACACTCAATGCTGGTTTCTAGGGCTGTGCAGTTATTTTTCTAGGCAGAAAAGGACCTCCGATGCCCTGACCTGGCAGGGACTCACAACCCAGTGTAAAGCAGTGAGATTCCAGGGAAAAACAACTGCAGCAGCGATCTCAGAAATTTTGCCATGGCAAAAGCACGTGGGCCAGGAGCTGCTCAAAGTCCTGTTTGTCAGCTGGCTAAAATAGCTCGGGCGGAGGTGCTGACAAACCCATATCCCACTGCAGCCCAACACCTCCAGCCCTCGTGGGGTTATCGGTGACGTTTGACTCCGAAGCATTTTTTTGCTCGCTGCCAATAGCTATTCCCTGTAGACTATTTGCTTTCACATGCTTTCCCTTTGACACGGCTGCTATTTCTTTGCAATATGTAAACACTCAGAAGGATTTCCATGTTTGTTCTTTCACGGCTCGCTGGGGGAATTGACATGGAGAAGCAGCCGTTTCACAGGCATTTGGTGCTTTTTCTCCACGTGCAGTGCTCCAGTCTGTTTTCTCTCGTTTTAAATCCAGTTCTTCTCATCTCAGCACCTGGGCAAACAGCTGGAAAATACATTGCTGGTGTCAGAAACATGACACTGTCATCCTACATGGGCATCCCTTAGAGACCAGAGGAGGCTTTGCACTGCAAAGTATTTATTCTTTATTTCTCCTCTTCCTACAGCAACTTCTGATGATTATAAAAATTCTCTTTAAATATAAAGCAAATTGCTAATGTGTGACTTTTCCTAAGAAAACTGCCTGAATTACCTGCACTGCTGTTAACTCTCTCTCTTAATGCCAGCTTGTTTCTATAATGATCCTGGTAGTTAGTAAGACAATTTGCATCAAAAGTAAGAAGGAACTGAAACCACTAAAAAACAAATCTTGAGATGAATCTGGAAAGTGCAGGCAGTGACTCTGATCTCATGGATTTCACACAGGCTTGACTTAATATATCTGCCACTTTGTAAAATCAACATAACTTGACTGAGTAATGGCTTTAAGCTAAATGAGGGTAGATTTAGAATTTAGATTTTAGATATTGGGAAGAAATTCTTTACTGTGAGGATAGTGAGGCACTGGAACAGGTTTCCCAGAGAAGTTACTGTCCCCCTACCCTGGAAGTGTTCAAGACCAGGTTGGATGGGGCTCAGAGCAACCTGATCTAGAAGAAGGTGTCCCTGCACATGGCAGGGGTGTTGGAACTAGGTGATCTTTAAAGCCCCTTCCAACCCTAATAATTCTATGAGTCTATGATTAAATATATACGTATCTCCACATTTTCTGAGGAGCCAGTCCTCTAAGTTCCTTGCTAGGGCTGGAAAAGAAGAAATCCATTTTGAATTTTTTTGTAATTTATTTTAATTTCATCCTGAAAAATAAAAAATCTGAAAGGCCTTAGAAACTTTCCCAAGGTCTGCATGAGAATAAGGAAGGTCCTGTAACCCAAAGCAGCCCCTAGCACAATGATGGGAATACACCTAGAGAAGTTAGGCAGTTCTGGTAAAAATCTATATGAGAAAATTTTCATAGAGGGGATTATGACCCTGAGTTTCCTTCCCATGGGAATTTTGACCACAAATTCTTATAAGGGATCTCCTTTATTAACCTTACATATCTCCACAGAGAGTTCTCATTTCAGTAAACTGCTTCAAATAACCAAAATATCTTGCTGAAATTTTTTCAGACAAATTCATTCTATACACATGACTACTCAGAAATAAAATTATTATAGGACACATTTTAGCAAGTGCTTATTAAAAAAAAAAAAGTCTTTTCCACGAGTGAGACTGCCCCAGGTTAATGTAAAACATTATTATAAGCCGATTTTATTAAACTAATTCAAGAGTCTGACTGGACATTTTCATTGCAGTTCAAACTCGCTCAATTTTGTTCTCCTTTAATATAATTGGAATCCTGCAACGTTTAAATAGAAATCACAGCACTGAAACAGGATAACCAAATTGGTGCTAACCTGGATGGAGATAAGGCTGATCCAAGCAAGGCTAAGGGTCCTCCACATCCCTTCTGAAGTTCCTTCCAGGATTAAGGCATGCATGCATCAGGAAAGACACTACAAATTATTTAGTACAAATTTTAAGATCTACTAATAATAACCGATCTACTAATAATAACCAAAATCCAAATCAGTATAATTAAAATGGAAAGACATTCATATTACCATTAAGAAAATCCTGTTTATACCTTTTTTATTAATCTCTAAGTGGGATCCTGTGTTTCCAGTAAACCTTTTCCTCCTCCAGCTACTTTTACCAGGCAGGATGAGTTAAAATATCCCTGCTGGGTTCATTCTGAAAATGTCTGTCTTTGAAGAGAAACTTTCAGATCTGCTTCGAATTCATCTGATGTTCCAGAAATTTTCCATTGATTTCAACATGCTTTGGATCAAGCCTTTAATGCCCTGTAGGCTGCCTTACAATGCAAGATGAACTTGAGGGGTTTTCATCCACAAGTCATCTAACAAGTCATTATGCATTTCCCAAACAAATGTGTTGAAAAAGAGTCAGAGAAATAATAACACAAATGCTCATAACAAAACAAAACAAACAAAAAAAAAAGCCACAGGAAATATTTGTTATCCTTATTTATTTAATAAAGAAACATAATAAACTCGAATTTTTCCAGGTACAAACAACTTAATATGTCCTATGATATTGGCTGATATTTTCCTTGCTCTTTTCATAGCTTGAGTAATTCATGTGGTTGCCTTTATTGAACAAATCAACAGAAAATATGGTAGCACTCACCACGCTTATAGACAGTGTGGGCCAACTATTGAGTTAGTGTCTTAACCTAAATCACTGCACTGGGAGGTTGTATCATGGCTGGATTTGGATCGGCATCTTCATTAATAAAGATCTACAAGGGGAGTTCTGCAACCATACAAAGGTACCATTCTCTCTCCATCTCTAAAGAAATGTGCCACAAAACAATAGAAAATCCAATAGAAAACCAACCTTCCAGTTACAAAGGTTTTGAAAGTAATTTACAATTCAGTTTTAGAAAGTTGCACTGTAAACATCTAGAGTTAAGACCCTCTTTCAGATTTGTTTTTGCATTATTTTTTTTTTTTTTATTACAGGTTTCAGGTAAAAGACAGAACCATTTGCAATTTCATCAGTACTATAGGGTCTCTCAGCAATGACACTAAAATGATCAACTCAAGGGTGAAATGACCAGAGGAAGAGCTCTTCTCTAATATAATCAGTGACCAGCTAATTGTCTCTTTACATCCCATTCATTACTGGGCCTGAATCTTAATAAGAACAGCAGCTGAATATTTTCTAATATAAGTTGCAAATAATGAATAAATATTTTAAAACAGCGTAACCAGCAATGCACTTCTGAGTGCAGGCTGGCATTTTCCTCGTGTTTCAAACAGTTTACATTGTATGAAAAAAATCACATTAGAAATTCTCCTTTTTCTTAGTATTTTGCTTTTTTTTTTATTCTAAAGCTTTGAAAGGAAAATAATTTTACTAGTTGTCAGCCAATAAATGCTTGTTCAGCAAGTAATGAATGTACTATTTTCTAATTAAACAGTTTCATTATAGGCAGCAGCTTGTTGCTAATGATCAATAAATCCCATTGAGGAGAAAACATTTTAATCAGGAAGTCGTGTCCTCTGAGTGTCAGCCACTCTATAAACTCACAAGATACATATATATGTATAGATTACGTATGTGTGTGTATATATATATATGCATATAAATATAAAAATCGCATACTCTTTCTGGGTGATATGTACAGTCAAAATAACATTACAGCATAAATACACAGGGAATCTGTATAAAGTTTCTCTAATTTGAGAAGCCTTGAGCAATCCTGGTTTTTTGGGGGAGGTTAGGGGTGGTGAGGGGGGAAAGAATAAAGAGTGTTTTCACTTTAAGGAACAAAGAGTAGTCCCCTTAAGTTAGAATCTAATTACATACAAGATTTAAAGGCAACAAAATGCCCAGAGGAACAGCCCTATGTTGTACACCATAGACATGGGGTTAAAAGGGCAAGAGAGCATGATTATAATAATACTTATATAATACGGTTCATTCCCTTATAGCACTTTGCAACCAGAAAGTCTTACAACACCCCTGTGAGGTAGGTAAGTATTATTATTCCCATTTTACAGATGGGTAAACTGAGGCACAGATAGGTTAAATTATTTGCCTAAAAATCATGTAGTAAGTATCAGGAATAGACCCCAGGAATCCTGATGGCAAATCCTCTGAATTAACCAATAGACCACTCTCAAGTGAATGCCTGAGACACCTCTCAATGAATGGAGAGAATATATTAGCCCATATTTACACAGATACATTGTCATCCTTTTGACGTATTTTCTTACATATTCTGACTTGTTTAGAGGACAGATAACAATGGCCATAGATAATCTTGACTGTAACGTGTTGCTTTAATTCTTGTTGCCAACCTCATGTGGTTTTTGACTCCTTTACAACCTGGGATGTAACTAAATGTTAATGACAATACACCTTAAATACATTCTTGATATCTTTGCTTCTCCAGGGTGAAAAGCACAATTACTCTTCCTTAAAGTGCAATGGCTCATCAGAGAAATCTCAAGATTTTCCATGAAGTCCAACCAAACCCAAGTACAATCAGTTTGAAAGTGAAAAAAAACTTTTCTAAAATGACGGACTTGTCTCTATATTCCATAAATAATTTCTCACATTCTATCGAGGCTGAAAGATTACTAATAAATAATAATCTATGTTACCACATAAAACCTCTAATACTGTTCTACAGCCACACATCCACCTTTCACCTCGTGTCATTTCTTTGGCCTGAAGCTGATGGACACATCAACTGTAACTATTACTTTGCCCACAGGAATGAGAATATATATATTATCTGTAGATTCTTTTTATTAGTTCCTGTGTTTCTTGTCCTTCCCCAGAAATCCAACTATACCGTCTGAGAAAATTAAAGATGGACACTGAGTAAACAGGATTCAAAACCTCAAAATTCATGTACAGATCCAGAGGCAATTCCCCTCCCACCTTCTTGATCACACTGTCACAGCCGTTCTGCATGGCCCAGTTGGCATTGATGTATTAGTAGTAGTACTATTTTTTTGAGTAATATTTATGCACAGAGTTCCCAATAAGGCTGCTTAGCTCAGTGTTCCTGGGGAAAATGTTACCTATCCCACTACCTTAACAGAAACTTTACCAGCATAGATGGTGCTTTGGAGCACTACACACAAACGTGATGTACTACTTCTATGGCGGTTTTGATTGCAGATTTCAAAGCAGATTCTTGAAACATACTAAAAAATTAGTGCTTTTATTAACAGTTTTACAAACAGAATCCATTACTGTCTAGTTTTCTGAAGGATAGAACAAGCCATTTCTCTCATTATATTGACACCATTTGCTTCTCTGGTTTGTTTTTCTGTGTGTGTGTTTCTGCTCTTGTGCAGTTGCAAGGCCCAAGAGGGAGGGCTTAGTGTAATAAACAGTTTACATGTTGCTAATTTGAGACTTTAATTTGCAACAACTTTCCTCTTCAAGCGATGGGGATCCCACAAGCTCGTATTACCTTTACTCAGAGTTCATCATGAAGAGTGTAAGGATCTTTAATCTCCATGGAAAAAGAGACTTTTTTTTAAGTAAAAAAATATCAAATATAATAAATTTATGAAAGACCATTCACAACATATACAGTAAGTGTTACATTTTGCTACAGCAGCTGTGATATTTTTTTTTTTCTTTTTAGAATACAAGGTCATACATCGCCATAAGTAAACACACTAATATGAGTAAGACCTTAAATGAATGTATACAGCCAGGCTTTATCTGTGGATAGATATACACTGTGTTTACTGTTTTACAGTCTAGCCTATTCTTATTCACACCATTGATATAACAGCTATGACCCTGCAAAAATTCTTCCTGTGCATATATAAATATAAATATTGAGCCAAGTCAAAAAGAGCAGGGTCAAAGGTTATATGACTTATTAGACTCCTGTAGTTAAGGGTAAAAACTCCATTGTTTCTTTTTGCAACTGATTTTTAATAAGAAGGCTGATTCAATCATTGTGTAGTTACAGCATTACATTCTGTAAACAATATTTTAAAGCATTCTAAACAAACATTTAAACAATTGATTCTTTATCCTTGTCTGGTGAGAGAAGACAATCTATGGCCTCATCGCTTTTGCTCATGTCCGTTATCTTCAGCTGGAGATTATCGCTCGTACCTCTGGTGACGCTGTCATAGGATGGAGGGAAAGAGGTGGAGGACAGAGTTTCTGATTTGTCTATTGGCCTGCCATAGTTTTCGTTCATCATGAATGCAATTAGACCCTCCTTCTCGGGTGCATCGTCCTCGAGGATGCTGCTTTCCAAAGTTCTGTGCCGGTACAAGTAAGATGCCTGCTTCATGGAGCGCCGAAACAAATGTCTCCTGTAGGCCCTCTGGATGACGATGGCAGAGACCTCTTCTTGTTTCCGTCTGAGTGTTGTTGTAATCGGTTCGTAAGAGATCTTAGATGGATTTGCCGCCATGAACTTTTCTTCCATCTGTATTTTAAGGGCATCCATCTCTCCTGATTCTCCTAGCACCCTTTTTGTAAAAGCAAACAAAATATCCAAGCAATGGATCCTGTCTCCGCTGACCATGGGCAGGTCCATGGCTATGAGTTTGATTTTGTTTGGTTTCGCTATGCGCAAAGGTTCTGACAGCGCGTCTGCAAAGTCTGAAAGTGCAGAATACTCAATAAACTGAGTGGCTTCAGGGTCAAACTTTTCCCAGATTTCATAGAACATATCAAAATCATCCTCGCTTAGAGGCTCTGTACTTTCCTCAGTGGCTACACTGAAGTTCTCTAAAATAATGGCTATATACATGTTTACAACAATGAGAAATGATATAATGATATATGTAACAAAGAATAAAATCCCTACAGCAGGGCTTCCGCAGTCTCCCTTTGAACCATTTGCATTAGGAAGGTTTGGGTCACAATACGGTGGTCCAGTGTTTAAAATAGGGTTGAGAAGACCATCCCATCCAGCTGACGTTGTGATTTGGAAGAGACAGAGCATGCTGTTAGCAAAGGTTTGGAAGTTGAACATATCATCAATGCCGTGCTCCTTCTTAACATAGGCAAAGTTAGCCATGCCAAAAATGGCATAAATGAACATGACCAGAAAAAGCAAGAGGCCAATGTTAAACAGAGCAGGTAGGGACATCATTAAGGCAAACAGGAGAGTTCGAATTCCTTTGGCTCCCCGGATGAGTCTTAGGATCCGGCCAATCCGAGCCAAACGAATGACTCTGAAGAGTGTGGGAGAGAAGAAATATTTCTGGATGATGTCAGAAAGTACGGTGCCTTGAAAAGAAAAGAGACAAACAGCAAGTTAGTACATAGGAAATAATCCCAGGCTTCCCTTTAAAGCAATAAATCAGAATTATTGAGAAAATAAATAAAAAATTCCCCAGATTAGAAGGCCCACAACAAAGGGAATGGTATTGTTGGTGTTTTCATGCCCATTTAATCCATACAAACTTTGCTGCGACTATAAGCAAAGAATGGTAGTGGCAGTTTTATTAATTGGGAATGAAAAATCAGGATTAACTCAGATAGGATGCAAATAAATGCAGCTTTTGGCCATGACCCACCTGAAAAAATTATCCTGAATGCAGATGGTCAGAATTTTTCTGATATGACAACATTTTTGTTCATACAATATTAGTGAGCCAGCACCGAAATGCTGATGTGCTGGGCCTGTTCTTCTGAGCAACCACCAGAACAGTGCAGGATTTTACTGTGTATGAACTTGGCTGGTGGTTTTCTTATCAATTTTCCCAGTTTCCCTGAAGGGCTGGGATGAAACTAAGGGCTAAGGTTGTACTAGCAAGGAAATGAGCTTGCATCCCTGTAGCTAAACTGTTCTTGCAGAAGCAGAGTAGTTGGTCCAGACTCTAGTGCCAACTATCCCTGGCTGCACTGAGGTGTGCCAAGCTCATGTGTCCCACCAGGGAGAGGGTTCACTGGCACTGCCCAAGATGTCTGACACTGAAACAACCTGGTTGGTCAAGGGGCAGCACTGTGACCAACATGACGGCTCTGGTTAACTGACTGCTACGGGCATGTCCAGAGCATCCAACATCAAGGTCCTGATGGCAGCTGCACAGCAGTGATGTTCCAAATCTCTGACATCCAGGCAGTTCAAATGCCCCAAAGCACAGGCTGCTCTCTGGGCACCAGAGATCTGCGCTGGGATCTTGCAGGTTCCCCAGTCCACTAGAGAGTGCTCAGGACAACAGGAGCATCAGTCAATCAATCAGTCTGTTTTCCTAACATGACACTTTTTCATTCACCTATTCCTTCCTTCAAAATGGAAACTTTTGTTTTGGAAGAGCTGAATTTCTGGGCTCCTTTTGCTCACTGGATCATTTGATCAGCTTCCAATTGCTTCTTTATTTCAAACTCACATTTGACCTGCACTTCTGTAGTGCCTACTGTATGATTTGTAGTTGGGGTTGCAGACCAGAAAAAGGCAAAAACTAACAATAAAACTGTGTCTTTCTGTGTCATCCTTTGGATGATATGAGGGTGTAGATCTCTAGTGACAACATGTCTGAGAACAGTCAGACTCACTGCACTGCCCAAACCTGTCCTGAAGGACTATTTCATATTGTTATAATAAAATTTAAATAGCAAAACAATAGCAATTCACATGCTCCCTTTTCATGTGCCTTTTTTACTTCTCTGTCTTTGGCTTTTATGCAGAACTGGGGTTAAGTGTTTGTGATGGTCAGTTCTGGATTGTTTTTTATCACCATGAACCATTAA
This sequence comes from Calyptomena viridis, assembly GCA_013390005.1. Lineage (NCBI taxonomy): Eukaryota > Metazoa > Chordata > Aves > Passeriformes > Eurylaimidae > Calyptomena > Calyptomena viridis. The sequence continues at coordinate 394,332 of WEIV01009760.1, forward strand.
GTGTATGGCATGACAAACCTCATAAGTTTGCTGATCACACCAATTATTGTTTGGCAATATTATGTTATACTACAATTGCATATTAAAAAATATTTTTAGGATTCAGTTCTCTGAGTTGAAAGTGTACATTATTGCACAAAGCCTTTAACTTTGTCAGTTAATTTTATGTCTGCCTTTTTACCTTTGGAGTTTGGGTGAAAATCCAGAGTGACCTACCTACAATAGACAGAATCACAACCACAAAGTCAAATATGTTCCAGCCATTGGTGAAGTAATAGTGTCTCAGAGCCAGCATTTTGAACATGCACTCCCCAGTGAAGATGGCAACAAAAAGCATGTTGATTTTATGAAGGATGTTCACTTTTTCTTGACTTTGGTCATCTGTTTCCACCATCATGGTAACCATGTTAAGGCAGATGAGAATCATGATGGAGACATCAAAGGCTTGTTTTGAGACGACATCAAAAATAAAACCTTGATATTTGTTCTGGAGGAAAGGAGAAGGTTTAGTTAGAAAATTTGAGCCATATCAAAACGATGACTTAATTGTCTTCTGATTGATCAGAAAGTAGAGGAAAATAGACAACATACTGCTTCTGACTGTAACTTCATAAACTTAAAGATGATCATGAAAGGTTTTATGATGGAGTTTTCAAACACATTTATTTCTAATGCTTCTTGAAACTACTGAAAACAAGATGCTGGACTGTGGCCATGAATTTATTCAATGCAAGCAGGTAGCCACTGGCATAAGTAAATGGCATATATAAATTGGAATTATAGTCAATGCTGCAGAACACTGGCAATTTTGTACCACAGGCCACTGAACTTGCAAATATCATCCAAAATCAAAACATGTAATTACAAAGTGCCTTTCATACAAGAGCAACAAACCTTCCTACACTGGAGGATTGAATTGCATTTATTCTACTAAATAAACATTCAGCTATTACAGAAAGTTCAACTGAATTATGCTGTTCTTACCAGTGGTCTTGGGATTGGCTTTTGAGGTTTCTTAGATCCCAGCTTTTTCATTGCATTATAATACTTTTTCTGTTCTTCTGTCATAAAAATGTCCTGGCCACCTAAGTATAGGGTGAGAACAAAGCTATTACTTTTGATGAAGAGAGCTCCACTGCCTCCCTCCAAATTTCAAGGTTGCATACTCCTCTATTTCATTTCCCTTTTAATGTTTTGTAGCTTTCATCAAAATATCTAAGAAGGGGTGCTGGTTTTGTCTGGGATAGAGTTAATTTTCTTCATAGTAGCTAATATGAGACTACATTTGATTTGTGCCTAAAAGAGGGCTTAAAACACAGGGATGTTTTTATTGCTGATCAGAGCTCACACAGCTCCTCAAGGCCTTTTCTGTTTCCCTCACCACCCCACCCTGAGCAGGCTGGGGGTGCACAAGGAGCTGGGAGGTGACAGAGCTGGGACAGCTGACCCCAACTGACCAAAGGGATATTCCATAATTTATGGTCAGTATACAAAGCTGGGGGAAGAAGAAAGAAAGGGGGAGACATTCAGAATGATAGCATTTGTCTTTCCAAGTCACCATTATGTGTAACAGAGCCCTGCTTTCCTGGGGATGGCTGAACACCTGCCTACCCACAGGAGTTGGTGTATTGTGTTGGTTTGCTTTTGCTTTCCCTATTAATCTTTATCTTAACCCTTGAGTTTTCTTACTTCTACTCTTCTGATTCTCTCCCCCACACTGGCATGGGGGTAGTGAGTGGGCAGCTGAGGGGTTCAGTTGCTGGCTGGGGTTAAACCACCACATGATGTTGATGAGATGCAGTGCTGGGAGATGCTCGTTGCATGGATGTGAGGGACAGGAGACACAGAGCAGGGCAGGCGACCAGGGAAGAGCAGGACTCAGATTCTGTCTGCACTCAAGGCAGGTCCAGGGTGTGATGGGGAAATACAAGAATGTCAGCTCTGTATTTAGAGCCTACAAATATAGCTTCCAGGCAAGGCTGCTCATCCCTGGCCCTGGTCGCAGCTTGGGGCAGGTTGAGGAGGGAAGGTGGGACTGCTTGGAGGGACAGTGGTGTTTGTGCACAGGAGACACCAAGGAGGTCTGTGCCCCTGTGTCAAAGTTTGTGCCAGAGACTCCCTCTGCCTGGAGCTACTTAACTGCTTTCTGTGGGGAATATAATCCCCCAGCCTATATTTTAAGGATGCTGTGGGGACATTAGGGACTGCTACGGCTGTGCCTTTGTAAAAGCCTTGGAAGGTGTTTTCTGCAGCTGCTCTGTCACTGCTGATCTCGAGGCTACTGTGGCAAAGCCATTGCTGATAAATCTCTGCAGCAATCACAAGATGATGTGTAGCATATGCACTACTTATCTTTTTCTTTTGTTGGTTAAAATTGTCTATGATGACACCAATGAAGAGGTTCAATGTGAAGAAAGACCCGAAGATAATAAAAATCACAAAGTACAGGTACATGTATAAATTACATTCCCATTCAGGCTGCTCCTCATACTGCAAAGGGAAAAGGGAAAATGTGAAAATTACACCATCTCTGCACACATCAAAATATCGACGCAGTTAAAATAAAACGGTCCACTGGCAAGAAAAATTTTGAAACATGAAAAAAATAGTGTAACTCCCATGAGCAGAGTCACTTGTCCTCTGTCTCTGAAGTTTACTACTGGCATCTTCAATGCCGTGGTCATTTCAGCAATGTTTCACAACATTGTCACAGTGATCACACTGCTCCAGAAACTGCAACTCCAGAATAAATCCTATAAAATGTCCTCAGTCTGGACTCAGAGGGGGAAAAGAAACAATTTTCTGATTATGCTTAAACTTATATGAACTAACAGTACTTAAAAAACACCAGAAGTATGATTGTAGTATGATTAAATGCTACTGAAACCCACTGTATTTATAAGTAAATTATTTTTTAATGAAGGGTGGGAATGAATAAGATCTCTTGCTGAAGAACTGAACAATGCAGTCTGATAACCTCAAGTCATCTCTACCACATTTGGCAAGAGTGCTCAGATTTTCCCATCAGCTCCTGGTATCTAAACAAGGTGCCAGANGTCGCAGCTTGGGAAAGGTTGAGGAGGGAAGGTTGGACTGCTTGGAGGGACAGTGGTGTTTGTGCACAGGAGACACCAAGGAGGTCTGTGCCCCTGTGTCAAAGTTTGTGCCAGAGACTCCCTCTGCCTGGAGCTACTTAACTGCTTTCTGTGGGGAATATAATCCCCCAGCCTATATTTTAAGGATGCTGTGGGGACATTAGGGACTGCTACGGCTGTGCCTTTGTAAAAGCCTTGGAAGGTGTTTTCTGCAGCTGCTCTGTCACTGCTGATCTCGAGGCTACTGTGGCAAAGCCATTGCTGATAAATCTCTGCAGCAATCACAAGATGATGTGTAGCATATGCACTACTTATCTTTTTCTTTTGTTGG